>LR750240.1:421489-461489 GCA_902729485.2 Mus minutoides
GCATACATATATATGCATATATGTATATGTATGTATGTATATATAATGTATTATATGTGTTATATGTGTTGTTAGGTGTCATACATTATATGTTACATTGCAATACATTACAGAAAAATAACATATTTCTATAATGGCTACTTCCCCACCTTACTCCACCCCCAGAGCTGGAAATTCTTCCCAGGGCCCTGTGCATGCTAAACAGTCCACCATTGAGCTACAGTCCCAGTCTGTTAGAGCGCTCTAAGTTATAAGGCATCAAGATCAGAGAGTGCCGAACAGGAGCGTCAACTTCGTGGTAATTGACAAATTTGGCTAGAGAGTCAAAATGTATGCTTACTGAGTGACGTGACTCGTATAAAGGCCTTTCTGTATGTGCAATATTTAGTTTAAAAAAATTGCAAGTGCTTCCCTGTGAGCGATGATAATAGATGAAGTATCATTCATTACCAGCCTGGGGGCTGAAGGGGTCAGATGGTGTAAGCTGAACCTTCTTCCTGTTACTTCCCAATTCTATGACCTTGGGCACTCTACTAACCCAGTGACCTTCTCTGAAAGTGGTGATAATGAGGTGTGTGTAGGTTTACCATGAGGATTAACTGATTAGTGGGGTGACTAACTCCTCCTAAATCCCCTGGCATGCTGGCTGGCTGGTATTATTAGAAACAAAAAAACAAAACAAAACAAAACAAAAAAAAACAAAAAAAAAACAACAACCCAACACCAACAAAAAAGAAACAGGCTCTCTGCACCAGGGCTTGGCTCACGCATATGAACTTCTACACTCCTCCCTGTGTTTTCAATTACAAATCCATAAAGCAAATATTTATGAACAATGTTTTCTTAAGTGAAAGTATCAGCACTCAAGTTCTGCTCTTTCAAGTGTAATTCTAGATACACGTCTTAAGAATAAGTCACATGACCAGAAAAGGCAAAGCTCACAGCTCCATAAAAAAATGGGTGAAGAAAGCAAGCCAGTGCCCAGATCCACGGTCAGGGGGTCTCCCTAACATTCACACCAGTGGTCTTGTCTAAGAGAACAGAATTACGTCATAGGACAGCATGTAAGTCTAACATAAAGTATGATGAGAACTGCTAAATAAGACACGGCGGGGGCACAGCTGCAATCCCAGCACATGGGAGACTGAGGCAGGACTATCATATCAAAGTAAAACAAACAAAACCATCTATTGTCATATCTATTCAGAATTTACAGAAATACACTGACGTCTAATGTCACACACCTGAACAAAGTGATAAATTGAAATTTTCACTTATCTCTTTGTGGCAGCTTGAAAGAGAAGCGCCCCCTATAGAGCACCTGGTTCCTTATCAGTGATGCTGCCATCTAGAGAGCACTTGGAACCCTTAGTAGGCGGAGCCTCACCGAGAAAGTGCGTCACGGGGGGAGGGGGGGCGGGGGGGGGGAGGCTTTGAGGGGCCATAGGCTCAGCCCACTTCCGGCTTCCTCTCTCTGTTTCTTATGCGTGGATGGAAATGCACCATGCAAGACCATCACTACCACTGTGGGTCCTGTCCTTTTGGAACTGTAAGCTAAATTAAACTTTTTTTTTCTTAAGTTGCTTTGGTCCTAGGGGTTTTTTGTTTTTGTTTTTTTTTTGATTAATTGATTTTTGTTTTGTTTTGCTTCTGTCACAGCTATGAAAAAAAATGACTAATACATTCGTGTTAAAAGCTGCTCCTTAAGTAACACAGGGAAAGAAATTGAAGATTGATTTGTCTGAAACTATAAGTCACACGACCTACGTGGGATTCAGTCAGCAGAGCTTCAAGGAATTATACGGTAAGGTCGAATGTCAATAAAGCTGAACAAAGAGATGCTTAAAAACTCTTCTGAATTGAAATATCATGAATGAAAAACTACCTAAATAATCGCAGTTAGCACGGTCGCTTCAGTCTCGAGATTTCTCCGCTCTGTCAATCAAACAAACGAACGCAAAACCGGTCGGTGGCCAAAGCAACTTAAGGAAGAAAAGTTTAATTTAGCTCACAGTTCCACAAGGAACCATAAATAAACTGATTCAAGTTATTTCTTGGTGATTAATTTCAATTACTACAAGCAAGTTCAAGCCAGGGCTCTTAATGTTAATGTTTATTCTATTAACTCGTGATACTAACTCATAATACCAATAATATGAGAAAGTGCATATCTAATTTTTTTCTCAGATCCAGAGATGCAAGCATAAGGCCTTTTTTTTTTCAGTACTAATCCCTAACCTCTAGGTCTGAGACTTAGCCCAGTGGTAGACTGCTTGCCTGGTATCACTGAGCCCCAGAACCATCAAATAAACAAACACATAAATCTTCATCTCCCTTCCCTTTGCTTGTGGGGCATTAATTATTAGCTTAATGCAACAACGGTTCTGGGAAAAAGAAATCAACCTTAAAACAAGACTCCTCCAGGGATACAAAGAAACCACTCCAACAACAACAACAAAAATACCAGAAAGCAATAACATTTCTATGATACATTAATTTAAAGCTGATGGCCAACTAAATATTTTAAATTATCTAACTATGGAGCTGGCCAAAACTGGGCATATTTAATGCAATGCCGAATACAAATAAACCCAAAGAAAAGTCCAAGTTGAAGGATCAAGTTACGTGTCTACGCTGAAGTCACACTGCCTTTGAGTCTGACATATGTCACAGGCCTAAATCCCATTCCTAGAGACCACAAACTCCTAATCTACCTCTGTCTAGATTGAAAGAACTCACCAGTATCTCGTACCAATCACTGCAGCCCCCAAAAAAGCCATCAGCAAAGGTGACTTGTGAGTGGAAAATCCAAAGACATAAAGATTTCAAAGTCCCTAAAACCTTCAGTGAAAGAGAAAAGCCTGGAGCAAAACCATTGCCCCCTCCCTAGAGAGGGCTGGAGAGAATGGATGGATCATCAAGTGAGATGCTGGCCTGGCAAGTGTGAGCACAGGAGTCTGGTCCCCGGAACCCCACGTTAGAAAAGAAAAGAAAAGAAAAGAAAAGAAAAGAAAAGAAAAGAAAAGAAAAGAAAAGAAAAGTTGGGTGCTTGCTTGTAACCTCAGTGCTGGAGACAAGTGCTCCCTGGGCAACCAGTCTACACTTGAGAAGTTTTGGGTCAGTAAGAGAACCTGTCTCAAAACCAAGAAAAGTAGAGAATAAAAGGGGAAAAGCTAGGTGTGTCTGGCTCATTCCTATAAGCCCAGCAGAAGGAGGCAGAAGGAGACTTGCCAACAGTTTGAGGCCAGCCTGGACTACATGTTGAGATTGTTCATTTGTTTTCCTTCACAAATGCATGCACAAGCACACACACGCACATATGCACACACACACACACACAGAGGCATGCACGCATACTCCATTAGCTGACAGTTAAACAGCACTCAGGGAAAGGAATTACCCACAGACACCCCTGCACCACAGAGAGCCAATGTGATGTTATTTAAATATCATGAACTATTTCCATGCACAGATATGCAGTTGCCAACTGCCCAGTTCAGAAACTTCACTCTATTCTTAATTATTTGGTTCAGAGGACCCGTTGGTGATTAACTTCTGTGTTGGATGGCTAAGCAGGTCAAGTTCCTGACCCACAGCAAAGAACACACGGAGAAGCTTAATCATTTTTTAAGTAGCGAGCATCATATTGTAAACCACGGGTAAGGACAACTGATTTCTTAAAGATCTGCTCACTGTTGCAGTTTGAAGCTGTGAAGTGTATCGGGAGAAGGAAGAACTCTAAGAGTGCTTGAGGAAGCTTGAGGAAGCAAAAATGAACTAATTCATGACAAGTGGATTTTCCTCCATGGAAATAACGGAACAAAGGAGAGGGATGGTGCCATAAGGATCGATGTGCAGCTTTCGCTTGGACTGAGAACATCAAACAGAGTACCTTCAGCTCACACCTACAAAATGGACTCAGATGCGATGGGAAGATGAACAGAAAATTCGGACCCTTGCACTCCGAGCTGGAGGAAATCCTGGAGTAGAATTATAAAGAAACAACAGTCTGGGGCTAAGACAGAAAAGATGACCAATGTAGAAAGAATGAGCAAATTAAAGCTCTGTGTTGCCATGGGAATTCATTAAGAAAAAAAAATTATTATTTACTATGTGTGTGGACATGGGATGAGGTCACATGCCACCATGTACCTGTGAAGGTCAGAGGACAACTTGCTGAGCCAGTTCTGTCTTTCTGGTTTTTTTTTTTTTTTTTTTTTTTTTTTTTTTTTTTTTGGTTTTTCGAGACAGGGTTTCTCTGTATAGCCCTGGCTGTCCTGAAACTCACTCTATAGACCAGGCTGGCCTCGAACTCAGAAATTCGCCTGCCTCTGCCTCCCGAGTGCTGGGATTAAAGGTGTGCGCCACCACGCCCGGCTTGTCTTTCTGTTTTTTACATGGATCCCAGGGACCGAACTGGACACCAGGCCTGAGTAGAAGCAGCATTAGCCACTGAGCCATCTCGCCAGTGCTAGATAGGAATTTTTGTGCTGTTCTCTATTATAAGAGAGGGTATCACTCTATAGCCCAGGCTGTATTTGCTTCCTGCCTCAGCTACCATACTTGCGGCATACATATGGCAAATGCCGTCCTTTTGTTTTTTAAAGTTTCTGTAGACTGGGGTGTGGTGGTTCACATCTAGAAGCGATGGCTGGAGGATTGATCGTGAGTTCGAGACTAGCCTGGATTATGGGAGGCCGAGTCTCAAAACAACATCAAAGTAATGGAGGAGGAGGAGGAGGGGGAGGGGGAGGAGGAGGAGGAGGAGGAAGAGGAGGAGGAGGAGGAGGAAGAAGAAGAAGAAGAAGAAGAAGAAGAAGAAGAAGAGGAAGAGGAAGAGGAAGAGGGAGAAGGAGAAGGAGGAGAAGGAGAAGGAGAAGAAGAAGAAGAAGAGAAGAAGAAGAGAAGAAGAAGAAATATTCTTGAAATGAGAAATAGACACACAATGGAAGAGCAAACTAAAACAAAGCAAAGAATGGAAATGAAACGTAAGACACACAACCCACTGTCTGGGAATTAGAATACAGAGAAAAACCCAGCTGTCGTGATTGCTGCAAGCGCTTGGTCAACAACCCTAAATGTTCTAACCTCTCCTTTTTCTAAGTCCTCAACCTCCGTGAGAAGCCCAAGTCTCAGGAACCACAGGTCACAGGGTGCCAAGAGCTTCCGGGGGGCAGTGGTGGACAATAACAACAGTTATACTTGCATTGAGCCCCAGGTCAATGCCAGAAGACCTGGCTTTCAAAGCCCATCACAGAACAGTCCACCATCTGCTACCAGGGTGCAGAACGGAGGTCTTCTCGGAACTTGTGCTTCGGAACACCCTTACTTCCAAAGTGCAGCCCCAAGCCACAAGCACTGTCTACCAGCCCCCTGTGGGATCTATCAACATGGAAAAGTCACATTTGTGGGTAATTATGAAATTTCCACTATTGGAAACAATTCCGGATGCCATTACAAGAAAAAAAGTAATCTGCTGTAGAAAAGCCAAAATAGAGATGACTTCTATGATTGCACACATATATGGATATATATTCATATTCGTCCCCTATTATGCAAATAGGTGAAGCACAAATAAAAATGCAGGCTGGCAAGAGATTAAAATTTTTTGTTTTAAAAAAAGATTTCTACACTTCAGAAGAAAAAGCACATCTACAACTGAATTATAGCTGCAAATGGTTTCATATCACCAACTCGTATCATTACCGTGGGCTCCGGCTGACTGAGGCTTAGAAATATTTGTGTTCCACTTTAGAAATGTTTCTATTTGCTGTCGCAGAAGCCACTGGGATGCGATTTGACCCGTGTCTTTGTTCATAAAACAATCCTCTCAGATATGTAAACAGGGATTTGATTTTTCTTTAAGTCAAAGAAAGCCAAAAATATGATTGTCCGAACAAGCGCCTCTTTCTGCGGGATCCTCGAGTTGAATGAAAGCCATTCAAGTTCTATGAACTGCTGTCTCCACTCTCAACACACAGCAGATTTATATTTCAGAAGGTTTTGACCGAGAACAAAATGTAACTGAAATATCTCCGCCATTCCTTTTTCCTACAGAACATTCCATGGGCTGAACTCCCAATGAGGAGCATGGGGCTGTCAGCTTCTGTCTGCACTTCTACCGTCTAGCTGGTCCCTGCTGCAGATTTCCAGTTTTGACCCTTTCCTGCCAAGACGAAAATAGACACCCTTTGGATATGCTGCAACTTGTCATTAAGAGAAATGAGACCCTATTGCATTTATTCTTGCCACCTTTAAGCATCCATGGCTTTAAAAATAAGTAAGCCCCGTTGTTTAATTCAGTGAAGGGACAGTTTTAAAATACATATATGCTTATGTAAACAACAGAAATCCAGGGAGAGAATTCTTCCAACAGTCCACACATGTCTATGCAAAACCAATTACTGGTGTTTTTTGAAAGCTCAACTTGTGAGAGACAGGCCAGAACCAGCACGAAAAGTCTGTGCAAGATGAATTTAGCCTCCGCTCCAGGTTAGGCTGCTGGGCAAATGCCGGCATAGAAAGAATGGCTGTGCGCACTATGTCTAGCAAAGGAATGGGTCGTGTTGGCAGAAATGGTCCCCAGGAGCTGGAGAGACTTAAAGCCCTAGGGAAGCAGTATGACATTCAGCTACGTCTGGCCATCAGTGATTAAGCCTAGCTCGGAATGAGTGGGAGGCCAACCCCAGACAATGGTTAACACATTGGCTGACAGGGATGATGTCCAAGAGGAGGTCTCTGAAGCTAAACATCATCCATTAGGGTGGCCCAGAATAAAAATGGTGACCCATTCATGCCTCCTGGAAGAGTTCATTAAAGACAACAAGTCCTGAGGACTCCCAATGAAACCAAAAGAAGCTCCCTGCCAAGACAGCTCTCCTGGACTTCTGTAGGGGACAGAAAACTGCAGAGACGGGGTGTGTGTGTGTGTGTGTGTGTGTGTGTGTGTGTGTGTGTGTGTGTGCAAACGTGATTCAAATTCCCGGCATGCTGCACCTAGCAGCTCCGTAGCCTGTTACCAGATGACTTCTAAAAAGACAGGAATAATCGCATTATGAGTACGACACATGCTCCAGGGTTATTGAGATGGATTGTGACAGCAATTAACCACAAGATGCTGTCAATACATAATCATCACAGAAGCAATTCGTGTTTCTGAAGAGTCACCTGTCTTGCACAGGGTCCCTCCTGCTCAGCAAGTACCAGATGGTGCCATGGTCAGCTGGACACACTTCTGCTAACCTCTCCTGTGATGACCAAGAGAAACACAACAGGAAACTACAGACAGGAAGTTAACCTGAGGCCATCTTCCCACCTCCCAAAGGAAGGGACTTCTCAGACTTCAGGATTCCAAATAGAAGGTCAGTTTGGCTTCCTGGTGTTTCTAACCTTGCTGACATCAAAGGAGAGACAGCTCAGCCATAGAAGTACAGTGATTGTAAAATGAGACACTTTTTTTCCACCCCCTCAATCCATCAAGTGGTTATGTTGTTGTTGTTGTTGTTGTTGTTGTTGATGACGACGATGATGATGTGATGATCTTTTGGAGTCATCCTGACTGTCCCCTGAAGCAATTTACCCACCATGCTTGACTGAAGTCTTGAGACATCTTGCAATCAAGGTAGGCAACCCAGCCACCATAGTGTGCGTAGCTGTGGTTTTTAAGGCCGAAGCTACTAAGTCAGAATATCTAAACAAGGGACCATCAAGAGATAAGACTAGCTCCGACTTGTTCTACAAGAGAGGCAAGAAACATAAGGCTTCTATGCCACGGAAGTCTTTGAAGACTCTGGACATTTAAAATGGGAAACTTTAAATAATAATGATGATGACAACTATGATGATGATGATGATGATGATGATGATGATGATGATGATGATAATGAAATAATTTCAAGACTTTATGGCAAAGAGTTATCATTCAATACATTAGTCAGAAGAAACTTGGAAACCAGCCAAGTCACATGATGTTCTCTGCTCAGCAGCACAGCAAATAGCTGTCCATTCCTTTTTTCCCAAAGACAGACAGCGGTCCTCTCAGGCTGACCTAGGATATGAAGTATATTATTCCTAGGGTTTGGTCTGGAGCAGATGAGAGGGGCTGTGGTCTGGGACAACCCATGCTTCAAGTTCACGTTCAGAAACATCTTTTTTTGTCATGTTGTTGGTGCTCCTAGCTCACACTGGCCCAGGTTAATATGTAAGGCAAGTGAAGTAGATGCCCAGTGTACCAGGAGGGGGGAAGTAGCTTTCTTCTGTATTGTCTATTCAGATCCTCAAAATCGCACTGTTCATCTGGGTGATTCTGAGATGGAAAAAGAACGAAACCGGCCCCCTTCTGAAGATTACAGAACAGCACAGAGGGCTGCAGAGGCTTGGGTAGACCAGAGCAGCCAAGCTAAAACACCACAGTGGGGCTTAGGTGCCATTACCATGTTCCTTTCAGACTCCATACAGAGCAAAGTTTCAGGAAAGGAAGTATGTTTCAGCTATCCCACTGGACAATTCCATGCATGTATGCAGTGCACTTGCATTATCTTCTTCTCCTACTTCAGCTGACCCCCTTTCTTCTTCCCAATGACCTCCATCTTCTTTCATGTCTCTGACTTTGTGATCCACCCAGTGGAGGTTACTTACTGGAGCAGGAACAAGTTGCCACCTCCAGGATGGGTGGAACCTTATAAATACATCTCCCCCCCACCCCGCCCGCATTCTTGAATGGCCAAACATTTTTCTAAATAGTTTTTTGGGGTTTTGTTTGTTTGTTTCTGAGACAGGGCTGTCCTATGTACCCAGGGCTAGCCTCAAACTCACAATCCTCCACCATCACATTGCAGAGTCCTGGAACTGTGAGCATGTACCACTGTGCCTGGCTGATGTCTAAGTTATCCTCTTTGCTTCTGTCTACACAATAGTTACAGGCTTGTCTTATAAGGCTAGGAACATAGGATGGACAAAACTGAGCTGAATTCCTCAAACGTCTATCATACTCTGGAGCCTAGGCTGGCCTAGAACTCCAGCAACCCGCACGCATGCTAGGATTATAGGTATGTATCATGGCCTGGCTTCTAAAAAGACTTCAGTCAGGCACCAAAGATACAGTGAGAGCAGGAAAGATTCCTTTCCAGGTCCACTCCCCACCCCACCCCGACACACACAGGATTGAATATGCCAGTATGCTGCTCTATGCCTGGGTTCAGCAACCCAGGAGGCTTCAGGGATAGACTGGATCTGAGGCCTGAGAAATAGGAAGAGAATTCAGAACAACATTCAGCCAGATTTCCTTCTGTCCCAGTTGGAATCTCCCAGAGCAGAACAAGATAGGGCAGCTTAAGGTTCCTTGTGGGCTTTTTGTACTAGGTTTTTGGTTCCTGGTATCAGGATCCCATTTCCATCTGACATGCAGTCTAGTGTACAGCATCTCACCCCAAACACCAGAAAGGAACGTCATATGCAAGACAGAGGAGGTGCTTCCCAGGAGCCGCCCAGTGGAAGAGGCCAAGATTCTACCTTCAGATCATTCTCCTGCCTCCTCGGTCTCATTCCTGATGAGACTTGTTACCTGTACAAAGGACTGCTTCATTGTCCCCAACTCTGGCACGGGGCTCACAGTTCCACACTGTGCTTCATCTAGGCCCGAGCAACCTGACCCAGAACTAGAGTTGTTCTTCCCAGCCAGATCAATGTGAGCCCCAGTGTTCTTCCGAGCCAGCAAATGGGGTCCTCAGAGCTTGTAAGGAAGACTAACCAGGAACAGGGAACCGATGTCAAGACACCTGAACCTCACTGACGTCAGGCTCACTCCTGCAACAGGACAGCTGTGCCTTCAGGGATCGCCACCGTGAAGCCAGAATGCAACAGGAATTCCTTTTCAAAGACAGTTTTAGATATTCAAAAGGTTCCTTGTCTGGGTTGAATACGTAGTTGACTCAAAACTGAGCAAACCCAACATTCCATTGCAAGAAGCTTGCATTCCAGAATATTCCCCTATTGAGCCCTCCTGTATCCACCCTTTCTCTTCAGCATAGTCTTCTGGAAAATTCTTAGTCCTTTTGACACCCACTGTCATGATACCCAATGCTACTGTTACAGACACCATCATCTCCACCATGGCCCGTCACAGCTAAAGTGGATCCGAAACGTAGTTCCATTGCCTTGGTCCATGTAGTGAGAAGGGCTGACGTCTAATCTGTTACATAAAGATTCAAGTCATAGCCGGGCGTGGTGGCACACGCCTTTGATCCTAGCACTTGGGAGGCAGAGGCGGCTGGATTTCTGAGTTCGAGGCCAGCCTGGTCTACAGAGTGAGTTCCAGGACAGCCAGGGCTATACAGAGAAACCCTGTCTCGGAAAAAAAAAAAAAAGATTCAAGTCCCAGAGGAAGCGCTTATACATACCGCAGACATACATAAGCCAAATGTCCAGTGTGGGGAGTCAGGAAAGACCCTCTTATCTCTTATGAGCTGGGAAAACGCTTTCAAAATGCTTCAAAAGGGCTGGGTGTGGTGGTTCGCACTCGCAATCTGAGTGTCTCTGTGAGGCTGAGGCAGGAGGATTGCTACAAGTTCAAAACCAGCCTCATCTACAAAGTGAGTTCAAGGTCAGGCAGGAGCATCGTATAAACAAGAGCTACAGAAGAAGAAAGAGAGCACAAGAGTTCGAGTAGTCTCCAGCTAGCCCAGACCAAGGGCTCCCTTGGGAAGGGACAGGAAGCTGAAACACTGAGAACAAGAGAAAATTAGCCAGGCAGGAGCAAAGAGGCACTGGCCCTACAGAAGGGGGTACAATAGGTTTGTACACAAGCCAATAACACTCAAAGGGAAGCACTTAATGATGGAGACAGACCTACAGGACTGACCCAGCTGGAGTGATAAGAGGCATCCCCAGCCAGGGAGCCAGATCAGAGATGTTGAACTTCATCCTGCACCTGAGAGACACTAGAGTGGGGGCTGGGGAGGGCGTTCACTAGGCAAAGATGCCGATTTCTAATATGCAGAAGCGCTTTCTCAGACTACAGAGAGCAGGATGGGATGGACTAGGGAAACAGTACGTGCCACGCAGTCAGACATGTTGGCACACATGCCTGAAATCCTAGCATTGGAGAAGTTGAAAGAGGAAGGTCGCTGGTAGCTTAAAAGTTAGCAGCCAGGAATATACAGAAGGAGCCTGTTTAAAAAAAAATCTGAACTACGTAAGTGGGGAGAAGCATAGTTTGTAGGATATGCATTATTTCCATATACACATTTGACCCTCTGTATTCACGGATATAGCCAAGAAAGTCCATCCAGTAGATATGTTACAAGTAGAGCCATCCTGGTTGAGCCATAAGCCCAAATTCAGATCGTGAAACTTACTTTCCCCTTGACCTTGTTACTGAGGAAACCGCTGCCAACCTTTTCGCCCAGAGAGCCATCTACAAGGGACAGCTACACCCTGCAGGGAGGGAGAGAAGCTTCACATCTCCGGGTCTAATATAGATGAAAGTCAACTCAAGTGGTCTCTCCTTCAGCCTGGCGGGGGAGCTGGGCCGAAACATGCAGGTCAAGTCTCCAATCAACCAACATCATGGGCAACTGTTAGACATTGACATTTTGGCCTCGTCCCTTGAGGCCCAAGTGAGGGAGGAGGCCGGACATACTTCCACCCACCTTCCCAAGACAGGAAGCACACAGGTCAACCACAGAGAGCAGGGAGACCCAGTGAGGAGTAGAAGAAATGTGACAGCCAGGATGGTAGCCTGTGAGGAGAAGTGGGGCGAGAGAGTCAAGACGGAAGAGCAGATGTGAGGAGAAATAAGGGGGCGAGTTTTGGGAACATACAGCATTGGGCTTTTAATAACAAAGCCTTCCCAAGAGAAACAGTAATGAAAGAGGAGAGAAAGAGTGGGAGAGAGAGGGGGAGGGGAAAGAGAAAGAGAGTAGCATCCTTGGTAGAGCCAGATTGCTGGCTGGCTTGTACAGAGCCCTAGGTGCCCCTTAACCCTAACCCTAACCCTAACCCTAACCCTAACCCTAACCCTAACCCTAACCCTAACCCTTGTCTTCCTTCCAAGTGGGTTCACCCAAGAGAAACTAAAGAAATGAACAACATATCGTATTTGAAACCTTGAACTTCCACGAAACAACAACAACAAAAGTATGGTTGGCGCTGGAGGAATGGCTCAGTGGTTAGTGCTGCACACGGCTCTAAGGAAGAATCCGAGGTCAGTTTCCAGCACCCAGGTCAGGTGACAGAACCGCCTGTATGTAACCACCAGAGGCTGCCAAGCTCTCTTCAGGGAGGTGTCTGGAACTCACGCGCACACACACTCATACCCAGACATACGTGCATATATATATATATTAAAAGGCATGGCCCCTGAAATAAAAATTGGGGTGCGTGATAGATAAAGTAGATATGACTTTTCAAAACACAGTGTTATCTAGAACATAGGAAGGACTTGTCTTCGCAGATTAGCACACATAGAGCCTCTCTGCTAAAGTGCAGAGGACAATTAGTAAGTAAACCCCGAGATGCGCTATCTGGAGTAGGATCAAAGCCATGCAAATCTGAAAACCCAGGGGCCATTTAAGCAAGCCAAAGGGAAAAAAAAAAATGGATGTATCTCACCCTGAATCAGGTTGAAGCAAGACACATTTCTCCATCATTAGCAGCAATGTAAATCAGAGAAGGCCTTTTTGGAAGCGATTCAGGACAAACCCCTTTTCACTCAGCAGTCAGCCTCCCGATCTGTACCCTGAGTGAAAACTACCTCTGCTGGCAAACATAGCTGTCCTAGCTTTGTCCTAAGAAACTACAGAAACAGGCGGAGCATCCCCAGGATATGTGATTTCACACAGAAGTATTTGATAGACTGTAGCATATCCCAGGAGACGGCAATGTTATAGTCTAGGCAGCAAATGAGACTGTTTACCATAAATGGGAAAGACCAAACTTAAAAGAACAAGATGAAGGAGAAGATGAGGCTGATGAGGAGAGGAAGAAGAGGAAGAGGGGGAAGGGAAGGAGGAGGAGAGGAAGAAGGGGAGGAGAAGTAGAGGAGGAGGAAGAGAAGGAAGAAGAGGAAGATGAGGAGAAAAAGGAGGAGGGGAGGAAGAAGAGGAAGAATTAGAAGAAAAAGAAGAGGAGGAGGAAGAGGAGGAGGAGGAAGAGAAGGAAGAAGGTATATCTTAATTAGTCTGCATCTAGAAGACAGGGAATGGTCGGTGCCATGCTCGGCAGTTAAGAATGATTTCTGGCAAGCCTTATGATCTGTGTTTGATCATTGGACCCACCTGGGGAAAAAGAGAGCCTTCTCCTGAGAGCTGTCCTCCGACTTACACACACCTACCACCACCACCTTAAATAAATGAACAAGGTGCACATGACTTAAGGACCTGAAAGGGGGAATCCACAGAAGAGCCAGGATGGCAGCACAGCCAGCCGGAGGCTGTGTCTCCACCCCTCCGTGGTGGCAGTCACTCTTCCATGGTTATAGCCCCACCCGCTGATGCTGTCTCTTCCACACACAGGAAGTGAATCCAATCGTCCCAAGTTTCAAAGCTCTGATTTGGATTCACACCTAGTCCTGGAAGACCCAAAGGGCATCCCTCTTGCCCCCGAAACACTCTCGCCTGTGCTCCTGCCTGCTTCCCTCACCTCTAAAGTGCCGTAACTTCACCTTCATTTATGCATTTGCTTTTATAATTCTGAGATTCCTCCCTGTGAGGTGATGTGGCCAGGGCATGCATCCTGGTTGGGTTGTTTTGTTTTTTATTTTATTTTTTTTATTTTTTTTTGCCAACTTGACAAAAGCTATGGTCATAGTGGAACAAGGCTCTTAGAAAAATGTCACCGGCAGATTGGCCTGTGAGCAAGCCTGTGGTACATTTTCTTGGCTGACGATTGTTGAGGAAGGGCCCAGCTCAGTGTGGGTGGACCAGTAAGCATCAACCCTCCATTGCCTCCATTGGAGTTCCTGCCTCCAGGTCCCTGTCTTGAATCTCTTACCCTGACTCCCCTTAGTGCATGACCTAAGAATTATAAGTGAAATAAACCCTCCCCCCCCCAGTGTTTTATCATAGCAATAGAAGCCCTAAGTAAGACAGCAAGCTTATCATGATAACAATCCCTTGAGACAGATGTTTTCTTCCCCATTCATCAGATGAGGCAGTTGAGGGTCACAGATTTAAGAGATTCGGGCAGGGCCACGCAACCCTGGAGCTCCAATCAGAGGCCAAAAACTCAGCTTCCACTCACAGGGAGGTGGGTATTCCCACAGCCTCCCAAATGTCATCGCTTCCATTTGCATTCACCTGCTGAAAGAAACTATTAATAATTGCGATCCATCTTGAGGCATCCGCATGAGCTGCTTATAAATGAACTAAATAGGCGAGGTGGCAGGGAGCATGCTAATTGCAAGAGTCAAGGCAGAAGAGCAAGACTTACCTAGGGACTGCCATCTACACCTTTAGGTAAAACCAAACGACATCAAAAAAGAAATGTCTACTCAGGGACGAAAAGCAGGGTATGGCCCTAGATACGGACGCTCAGATCTGAGCTCCGCGCACCTCTTGTAAGAAACAAAGCTACAATTAGCTAAAAGATTCCTTTGAGTTATAACCAAATCCACTTTTGCAGAGGGCTCTTGTTTGGGGCATGGAAGCAAGAACAGTTACACACACACACACACACACACACACACACACACACACACAGAGGAAGCTATTGCAAGATGAAACTAATATAGATGTGGTGATAAATGATTGTCGGTACCACTGCTGACTTACTCTCTAAATAATGACATAATAATTGCTAAAATATAAACTCTAATTAAATACCAAACCTAACAAAGTCAAACAACAGCAAATGATGTTTGACAGAAGCAAAGGTCTTAGGGGACGTGAGGGAAAGAATTCTAATAAAAAAAATCACAGAACTTGGCTGGGGAGGGAGATGGCTCAGGCGGTAAGATGGCTTGATGCGCAAGCATGGGGGCTGGGGTTCCTGTCTTCATCACCCACACTAAAAAACAAACAAACAAACAAATGGAATTGGACATTGTGGTGTAACTCTAGAGCTGATTGGGTGGTAGGGCGGTTAACACTGGAGGATCCCTGAAGGTTGTCAGCCAGCCAGGTTAGCTAATTGGTGAGAGGCTCTGTCTCCCAAATTAAGGTGGAAAGCAATACAAAAAGACACTCACTGCTGACCTCTGACCCCCCTACACACACAAAATCACAGAACTCTATAATGTCAAGCAAAAGAAAAAAACAAACAAACATGATATCATTTCTTTCAGTTTCTCATAGATAGGTAAACTGAGGCCCAAGAATGTTTAAGGGTAAGTCTTCCTGCTGATATAGTAGTAAGGCAAGAAAGAGACTGGATCTCCAGAACAGAATTCCCCCCAAAGCCCCTCCTCCTCACCCCACTGTGTGTTGGAAAGGTATTCCACTCCAAGTCGTATTTTTAAAGCAGCATTAAACATTCTATAAATATTAAATTCCTTTTTAATAATTTTCTAATGCACAGGGGCCTATTTGAAGAAAGGGGTCTGGTTTTGATTCCTTTTGGAAAACAGAACACTGCTCAGGAGTTGAACCTAGTATTGAGTGAAATATTAACAGGCCATATAATGGTTTCAGTGTTTCTTCAGGAAAGCCAAACAGAACTCAAAAAGCATATCCCCCTGGGCCTTCCGGTGGTGGTGTTTCTGGAACGCACAGTCAACTCCACGGTCTACTCCACAAACCCGTCACTGTTAAGTAACCTCATCAGCAAATAAAGAGGAAATTACCGAAGGGGATTTGCCAAGCAATTAGTCCTCTGAAGCAGATGACATACAACTGTTCTGGGGAGGAGCTTCCCAGCTAGTCATATGTCAGACTCAGGGCCTAGTAATCTGTAAATAAAAATGCACAGTGCACGATTACAGCTGTGATGGAGGCTGGAGCTGTCAGCCAAGCTCTTTGACAGTCGATCTCAGGGCCTTTCCGACTCTGTGTGTTTGTAAAGGGGGTGGCACTG
Organism: Mus minutoides; assembly: GCA_902729485.2. Lineage (NCBI taxonomy): Eukaryota > Metazoa > Chordata > Mammalia > Rodentia > Muridae > Mus > Mus minutoides. The sequence goes on from LR750240.1 coordinate 437,498, forward strand.
CCACTAGAGATAAAAGCAACCCACAGTAAATTTCACCCAACATCCAAAAGGCAACCAGGATGCTTACACATCACCTGGACACAAACTAGCAACGATTCACTGGCTGACCCAGGGAAGGAGAGCACAGCCTAGACCCCGAAAGGCAAGAGCACGAAGGGCCGTGAGTCCTGCCCTCGGGTGGCCACCTGGCTACAGCTGACGGCCTCTGGCTGCACGTTTTGTTCTTAGACCATGTCCTGAGTGACACCCCGCCACCTATCATCCTGGGAGAGATATCTCGCTCCTATCTGCCAAGTCGTGCAAGGTGAGCGATGACCCAATGAAGCTCTCCCCGAGCAGTCAAAAGTTCAGCAGCTCCCCGGGACTGCGTATGGAACAAGATCTGGAGCCAACTTAAGCCAATCCCCCAAAGCAGATAAGACAGAGTGCCGCCGTCATCATTTTCTTCAATTAATAATTATCGAAAGCACGAAGGACTCTAGGGGCCTCGCAGGGAAGAAAAGGAAGAGTTACAGGCAGCTTGAATCAGAAACTCATGGGAGTCTCTGGTCAGAGAGGCGAGCTTGGAAGTTGGGAGCTTGTGGCCTCAGAACCATCCCGGAGTTTGGTTTCTGAGCACGCGCAGTGACTGAGTTACGGCTCGCTTATCATCCATGGCTGTCTTTGCTTTCCGTATCTAACTATAAGCTTCTTAATATAGGTAGGGCTCAAGGCTTGAGCATAATTCAGGGCTACCGGGATCTGTCCAAGCTGAGGTCACTTAACTCCTGGTAAAAAAAAAAAATTGGTAGGTTATTCACCCTCTCCTGTGCCAGTTTCTACAAGCACAGAACTTCTTGTTTTTAATATTGTTATTTTTGTATTTAATATTTTCATCCTTAGCCACTTGAGGGCAATACGAAGAGTTTGTGTAAACAACTCAAGTAAAAAACAAAACAAAATAAAAAACATTAAACAATCTTCAGGCTTTCCCTAAGTTCATGTAAATAGACTGCTCATTTACACAAAGATAACTTTCAATGGTCCCCTGCACTGTGTGCCATAGACTCTTAGGCTAACTTTCCCCCAGAAGCAAGACTTAACAATGGTATTTATTTATTTCAACAGAATCTCAAGTAGCCCAAGTTTACTGTGTAGCTGAGGCTGGCCTTGAACTCCAGATCTGCCTGCTTCCAGCTCCTAAATGCCAGGATTACAGGAATATACAATCCGGCTCAGCTCAATTCTATATTTCTTTATCATCTATAGAATATTAAGTGAGAAGTCAATTTGTTAAAGAGCTGTGTCTGGTATCGTTGGCTTTTTTGTGTATGTGTATGTATGTGTGTGTGTGTGTGTGTGTGTGTGTGTGTGTGTGTGTGTGTGTGTGTGTGTATGTGTGTGTGTGTATGTGTGTGTGTGTATGTATATATGTGTGTGTGTGTATATATATACACATATATGCACTATATATATTTTTCTCACATTTAAAAGATCCTATAGAAAGCCTCTAGGAACTCATCAAAAGTTATGAAGCACACCCACCCTAATATGAGTTATCAGAAATACAATTACTGAATGGCCACAAATGAACAATGGCTAAGTTGTTAAGTGGCTGACACAACGAGATTCATGCCTGTCACACGAGAAGAGTCGATCAGTAGTGGAAAAGATCAGAGAAATGCTAGAATTGTTGCTAATAGGTACAGCCCCTCCCCCCCCCCCCCCCCCCCCCCCCCCCGTAGAAAGTCTTCAGAAAGCCGCCTGGAGGAAAGTGCGAGAGCAGTATTTGTTCAAAGTAAAAGGAGGCACCCCAAGGGCCGAGCGTCAAAAGTAGCGTTCATTTTCCATACACACGCATATTAGAGCAAGCTAAAATGAGCCCCCGTTCCCTATTTTATAAAGGAATAACTGTTCCAACAAGATTCCATGGCACTGTGTTGGAACACAGAATTTCTAGGGTTCTGGAGAGAACCTAACAGAAGAGACCTCCAACCACTAACCCCCATCCACGATTCACCCCTGCATCCACCCAACCCCCATCCACGATTCACCCCTGCATCCACTAACCCCCATCCACGATTCACCCCTGCATCCACTAGCCCCCATCCACGATTCACCCCTGCATCCACTAACCCCCATCCACGATTCACCCCTGCATCCACCCAACCCCTCTTGCCACCCCAGCTGGGGAAGAACTGACAAAGGAAGGCTGAGCCATGCAAGCCTTCAAGCTCCCCTCCTCGCTGCCTCTTACCTTCTCCCTCTGCATTCCACACCAGCTCCCGCATCCTTAGAGTCAGCCATGCCCTGTGTGTGAGCACTCCTCTGTCAGGTAGAAGACCCCAAAGGCCACGTTCAAACCCTTTGTACGCCAGCGACGCTTCCAAACTGCTTTTTGGACTGACCTCTCCACTGACCCAGTACCCCCCACCAGTCTCCCTGACTTCTGAAACTCAAGAGCACCCCCTCCCCTTTCAGCCACAATTGCCCAGCTTACATCCTACATACAAGCAGGCATTAGCTTGTTGTCTCAGCCACTGGTAAGACTTTCCTCTGCTTCTCTCCATCTCTTCCCACAGAAGCGCAATCCAGCCTTCAGAGACCAAATCACGTGATCCTCCTCCTCACAGTCTTTCCTAAACTCCCACCACCTTTCTGAATTCCTTCCGGGTCAGAGTGTCCCCCTTAGTAAGTACAACCCAAGCCTCTCTCAGCTTTGTTAGCTATTCTGGGTACATTCCTTCTTTCTCTCCCCTGGTCACGAAGAATGGATAATCTCCGGTAGCTCTTGCTCTCTCTCATGTCCAGAGTACCATGAAGTAGTTGAAAAGAAACTACACAGCAAATATATGAATGAATCATTTCTTTATATAGATAGTAGCTGTGAATAAGTTAGGTCATAGCTGGCTCAGCTGTATCATACTCATAAAATAACAAGAGCCAGAAATAATAATCCAGACTTTCATTTAAAAGAATAACTTGAATATATCAGGATGCAACAGGATACTCTCTCCCTGCCCACATACAGCCATCAACTGTGTGGACCATAATGAGGCCATTATGTATGCAAGATGCTTAGATAATGCATAAACGTCCCTTTTCAACGCAATCAGAGAAAAGATCAACGGCCTAATGTTCAAGGTGACACTGCACTATTTTGTCAGGAAGACCCTGAGTATCCACATGACACTTACCTTGTTTATGAGGCTAGAAACGCCTGCACCTCAACAAGCAGCCCCAAGATAAGACTCCTTGGCTGCCTGTCTTGTTCACGAGAAAATTCTTGAGATACCTTGTTATAGATAATGACTCTCCTCAAATACCACAGGTTTTACAAAGGAAAGAACACCTCACCCCATATGCACCTGAGCCAAACGCCTAAAACTTCAATGTGAGAGTCTCCTGCCTGGCAAAATGGGTTCTCCTGAAGGGAGAGGGCAACAGTAAGACACCCCACCTTACCTGCTCTCAGACACCTGCAGATCTTAAGGGGAGTCACCTTGCAGTAACTAGACATCACTCTGCTTCCATTTACAACGGTAGTTCTCCGTCTTCCTGGTGCTCTGACCCTTTTAATAAAGTTCCTCATGGTGTGGTGACCTCCACCCATAAAATCATTTTTGTTCCTACTTCATAACTGCAATTTACCACGATTATGATTACTGTAATGCAAATACCCGCGTTTTCCAGTGGTCTTAGGCCACCCGTGTGAAAAGGACCATGCGACCCCTAAAGGGGGGTCATGACCCACAGGTTGAAAAACCACTGATTTAAAGGGAGCCTCTCAAATACACAATCAATAGACTATAAAGAGCTCATTTGCATAATTCAAAGGAATATGATGCTTTCAGAGCGCTAACTCGCTCCGTCTCTGCTCAGCCCCACAGAGGTTTCTTGGAGTCTTCCTTCCTTTCTGTCCTGGGAATTGAACCAAGGGCTTCACACATGCTAGGTAAGTGCCTTCTCGTTGAGCTATACCATCAGACTTCTAGCTATATTTTTTTAAGGCTTAAAAACAACTGCTAGTCAAGCCTCTCTCTAAAATATATTCAAACTGCAAATAACTCTATTTATGCATTGCTACTCATCGTCAGTCTATCTCACTACAATGCAAAAAAAAAAGCATCCTACCACAGGAGAGTTAACCTAAGTTTGGATTTAAACTTCAGAAAAAAAATAAATAGAACCCGTATTGGCTTTGGAGAGCCACAAATACCTACAGGGTTGGTCCAAAGGTGAAGGTCTAGGCACATTTACTTGTTCCTAGTCATGTATGATCCAGGAACAGTCATGGGACAAGAAGACTATTATAACCACCCTGTCTAGAGATAAGCTGTGTGCTAACAATGAGAGCTTATGTGAACAGGCCATAAGCCACATGCCAGGCACATTCAAGCCACACACGTGCATTTGTTTTTCCCATTCCATTGTCACAGTAGCCCTCTGTGGTCCCCATCTTGTATGGAGAAACTGAGGCATGACCGGGATACAAGAATGTGCGGGATCGGAGTTAGCATCCTGCTGTTTGAAGTCCAGACACTCTGGCCAAGAGACAGAGCTTTGGGGTGTTATCTCAGAGGCCATGGAGTTCATGCTTAGCTTAAAATAAACTGGTTTTGGGGTGTCAACACAGAAATCAGGTGAATTTGCTTGGGAGTTTTGATTTGATTCAGGCTATATATCAAGCTACCACTCTAGAACTCACTAAGCATGTCAAGATAGCCACAAACGCTGAGGTCCTTCCTCCTCAGCTCACCCCATCATGTGTTATGACTACAGACATGAGCCACCACGCCCCACTCCATTGGATCTTTTTTTTTTTTTTTTAATGAGCACTTTAGGTAACACCAGTATCTACCTTTTGCCGAGTGGATTTTGAAATCCTCGACTTGGGGTATGTGGTTTGGTAAGAGGACTTTCTGCTTCTCACCAAGAAGGGAACATTCCAGAAACACTTCCTTCATTCCGGGAGATCAGCAGGGAACATTCAGATTCAGGAGGTCTAGGGTGGAGCCCCTGATTCTGTCTGAAAGTCTCTAAGTGAGTCTGTTACCCAGCCAGCCTTGGGAACTTTTGCTGTTGCCTGCTTTCAGCATTTCAAGCAGAAACTGCTCAAACGGCAAAGGAAATCGATCCCCTGTTTTCTATTTCACAACCCTCCTTGGTTGTGTAGCCCAGTGTCCCCAGGACCTTCCAGCCCCACGTTCTAGATGAATTCCATTCTCTCTGGATTTCACAGAAAGGCAGAGCCTCCTGTCTGCTCTTTAACAGAGAGCTATGAGTCAACAGTCCTTGCTTACCCACTGTTTCAAGGCTCTCTCAGCCAGAAAAATTTACTGTATATGAGGAAATCAGGAAGTTGTAAAATCCAAACAGACACAAACAAGCCCAAGGCTCAACAACTCTTGGTTGCCGCTGACCCAACAAACCATTCTCTGTTTCCCCGAAAACGTAGCTTGCTATAGTGAGAACCTTAAAAAAACTTGAGAACTGACACTCAAGGCAGCTGGCAGCTTAGTGTTCTTAACCTAAAATAATCAGGGAGAAGCCCCAGTGAGCAATCATTGATCTTCACAAATTCGATGCAGATTTCTTCCCAAACCATAGACCACAACTACAGATAGTTCCATCCAGGTTTAACAACACAGAGGCACAAACACACACACACACACACACACACACACACACACACACACACACCTGGACAATTTTCCATACACTATAGTTTCAAAGAAAATTATATTTCACAGTTAACAGAGTACATGGCTGGAGAGCAACCATCCCAAGTCAGACTTTATCCTCAGATGGAAAACAGAAAACGTTGTAAAACTCTCACCTGACAGGTGACGCCCTTCCCTGTGGAGGGAGTGGAGGAAGAGACTGTTGGATAAGGATGACAGACAGATCTGAGGCTTGAAGGGATCTCCCTTGTACTTGTTGCACGGTGCAGGATGCTTCTACGGAGGTCCAGGAAGTGCAGAAGAAATACAAGATGGAAGACCAAAAACAAAGAGAGAGAAAGAGAAAAGAATAAACCGCTTTAAACAAAGATCTATCTTAAGGTGTAGGTATTGCAATACAAATCTTAAGAACATCACACTTTGAATCTTGTTATAGAGGAGTTACACAGACAGCAATCAGCTCAGCCGAACAGGTCTGGCTTTATTCCACAGGGTTCAGGGGAGCCAACATATGAAATCTAGGCCATCCCTCAGTCAAATGAAAAACCCTGGTCTCCATGTTTGAGACGGCTACTGTCATTTTCCTCAGGCATCCAATAAGTAACCACAAGCCAGTCCTCACAAGCAGTATCAAGTAGAAATGGGAACAGCAAGTGGACCAAAAGCCTAATTTTAATCTATCTATACTGTTTATCCACGTGCAACTTGAAAGGCAACCATGACAGAACGTAGCTATTAGCATAGTAGTGCAAAAGGGAGTAGAAAACCAAATGAAGGAGGAAAAAAAAGATCCAATTCTGAGAAAAGGTCTCGTGTAGCCCAGGCTGACCTCGAAGTTGCTATGTAGCAGAGGATGACCCTGAACTTCAGATCTACCTGCCTCCCAAGTGCTGGGGATACAGGCATATCCCACCATGCCCAGTTTATGGGGCATGGTAGACAAGCACTCTTACCAAGTGAGGTCTGTGCCCAGCCATAAATTTTAAATAAGTTCATTGTTGAACAGGCATTGTCTTCACTTTCAGTTTGCCCCAATAGTCAATCTAAGTCACTCACTATATGATGAATGTGTGAATGGATAAATGAAAGAAGAGATAAATGACCTCCTGGTGCTTGTGAGGTACTTTTGTGAATTTGCGATGTGCGCACAGAAACAGAAGAGGTAGAGGGGCCTGATCTGCTAAGCATTCTTTTTTATCCTTAGTCATTAAAATCATTTACTTAAGTGCTGGTGGTACCCAATTAGCAACTAGAATCAGCCATGCTGTTGGGATGGGAGAAAACAAACAAACAAACAAACCAGTCAACTGAGTGAATGCTAAACTGGTTTTCAGTCAGATCCACTGGAGCTGAGCTGCATATGTGTTTAGGCTGATTTTAAATTTAGGTTGGGTTTCCTAAGCTCTTGCCAGGTAACAGTAGGAAGGAGAAGGGCCAGAATTATATTGGGTGTCAGAAAGGAACTATTCTGGAATATGAACATGATCTCCAATGTGAATAATCTGTAAACAGGTAAGGAAGCCAAATATCCTTGGGTACGTGGCAACTCATCTCAGTAGTCATAATTATTTTCAACCATACACACTCGCTATTTTTAAGAGCACAGCCCAGCTGGAAAGGAAAATAACTTCCATTCCTTTCCAGCACTTTGCAAAGTAATGAATAGTAGCCGGAGTATTCTTCCTTCTAACGAACCCATTCAACCTCAATTTATGTAAGCATCTAGTACATGCTTGGGTCTGCTCTGCAAAAGGAGGGTTTTTATCGGTCTTTGGTTTCCCCGAGTGTAATCCGTGTGCAGAGAGAAAAGCTAAGTGGAATACCCCCATACCCTTACAAAAAGAATATAAGTCACCATCTTTCCACCAAAAGGGCTGTTGGTTTACAAACGGTGGCCGAGTTCAACAGGAGTTCACACAATCCTATTTCATCTTAAGGCAGCATTTATTTTAAGGGCAAGGGAAGTTTTGATTTTTATCCGGTAACGTTTCAAAGGAAGCTTCCAAGTACTTAATAATCACTTTCCCAGAAGCTCCAAAGGGCTGGGAACTTGGGTTCGCTTGTACACGGATTTGTGTGTACCCAAGGTCCTGTTTACACATTGCCTGGCAGATAAGGCTTGATAGAGTCCAAATTACAGTCTCCTCCCATTTCTGCTGAAGTACACAGAACAGTCAAATGTGATGCAAATGCTGTAAAATATTAATTTACTCTAGCACTGGCATGCCTCCTTCTCTCAAAAAGCATTTGTCCTCTTATCCTAGCCAGAGGAGGAGTCGTTTGCTTGCTGTGCCCCATCAGAGAGAGGGGGGGGAGAATTAAAGGCAAGGCCACATGAGCTCACTGTAAAAAAAACACAAACAACGAGCGAGACAGTAAAATATAAAACACTGCATACACTAAAATTGGAATCTTTAATATTTCAAAGGCACAAAGCCGAGGAACACAATACTATTAATAGTGAAAGATTACCAAGCAAGACGGCCCCCAAATAACTGAAACTGAGATGGTGTATAAAAACCAGGAGGGAACACAGGCATCAGGATCAGGGCCGAGGGCACGAAGAGGGAAAGTCTGCCATACACAGTGGCAAGAAAATGCCTCCTCTTTCTGTAAGAAGCACGCATGCTTACAGGTTGGCAGCTGGGATCACCACTAAAAACACCTGATAAACAAGTCGCTCTAAACCCCTTGACACTTAAAGGGCATTTCGGTGGAAGCAGGGTGAGTCCTCCTCAGATCAGATGAAGCCCTGCAATCATGGGAACACCTACCCCAGAGGTCTTCTCAACACCTCGAGTTTTCTGAAAAGGGATTTGAGTAGAACACCATTTTCCTTTACATCACTGCATTTTCATTAGCCCACAAATGGCATGCATTAAAAGTTACAGAAAAATCAATGGAACATGTATACTAACGTCCAACGTGCCAAACAAAAGAGGACATGAGTTGCTCTGTTTGTCTATTATAGCTCTAAACACGCTTTAGTTCATGTGGGAGTAGTAATAATAGGAAGTACAAACATTTATACTAAATTATCCTAAAGGGTTAAGGTTTATAAGGACTATAAAATATGCCATTATGCCGATTAGAGTAAAAAAATACATAAAATAAAATTAGTAAAGAAAAATAAAAATGCTGTTTCTACCAATAAAGATAAATTATCCCACGACATTCCTTTTCTTCTGTAATTTTAAGTATCTATTTAAAAAAAAACTCAATCCAATTACAATTCTTATGGCCAATATTTTTTCCAATTATATAAAGCTAGCATCCAATGCGCACATCGTCATGTTACCGCTCACAGAGTTGGGATGAGTGAATTTATTGCACTAAACGAAATTAAACGCAATTGAGATAGTATTACTGATGACTCTGACATTCACATCTTAAGCAACAAGCAAAAGAATAAACTGCATGGTACTACTTCCGTAGAAATGGTGGCCTCTGTTGCCATTTCTCCAATTTTCTGTTATAGCAAACATTTAGCAAAATAGAAAAGTGCTCGCTAATCTTCTCGGGTTGGAAATATGACGACCCGGATCAAAATCTGTTCTTCGAAGCAATCAAGTTGCACAAACCCCTCTCTCTGTCTCTCTCTCTCTCTCTGTGTGTCTCTGTCTCTCTGTCTCTGTCTCTGTCTCTCTCTCTCTCTCTCTCTCTCTCTCTCTCTCAGAAGCCAGTTAGTTATTCAGACTTTCGTGACACTGAAAAAATACTAAGCCTGTAAAGTCAGTCAACCCCAAGCCCCTAAAAAGAAAAAAATGACAGGCTGTCTCCTGAGAAGGCTCTTTTCATATGCAAGTATTTAAGCTTTTTTCGGAGTCTTCAGATGACACTGGTTCAGAGAAATTAACATTCACTCCTACAGCTCAGCTGCTTACGTGAGCTCAGGGTTCTGGTGAAGTACATTTATTGACCGACTCCTAATAGGAAGCAAGGGTGAACTGCTACAGTCTATTTGGCAGGAGAAGCCGTCTTACAAGGTATGGACAGGAGCAAAATCCACTTGACATTTCAACACGGGAGAGAAAACAATGTCACATTATACAAAAGGAATGTGAATCCTTGAACTCTAAGGACAGCCAGACCTGGGAGTCACAGGAGTGTTGACTAACGTTTTAGCAGTTTCTTCACACTGGCTGTTCCTGGTCCCTAAATTTTTAGCCATCTTCTGCTATTTGATATGTAACCTGGTGGCTCAAGAGCCTTTCTCTAATCTTTCTCTCAAAGGCAACTGGGAGGCCTGAAGTCTCTTTATGCTATTTCTAACAAAATTCCACTGCTTGCCAAACCCTCTTAAAACGAAATGGGGGAGGGGGGAGGGGAAAAGGGACTGTATGCCTTTTCCAGGTCTCCATCAAGTACAGACACTTCTCGTATTTATTTTGGCAAGAGCTCATTTGTACACTGAAAGGCACAGGCCCACATCTAACTGCAAGTCAAGCCGTTTCTCTGTCTGTCGTAGAATAGAATTGAGGCCCTCCAAGGTGCGGATAAAACTTAAAATTTCTGTCCTCTTATTTTAGATCCTGGTTTCACATGAACTCCCCTCTCAGAAATAATAGCTCATTTTAACCACAGTGATGCTTTACTGGACCAGGCCACAACAATGTGCCCACCACATAAACTCAGTAACCAGGGGAAACTCAGAAACCCCCTGGGAAGAAAATGGAGCAACTTTCTCAGTCTTGGCACTGGAGAGGCGAGAGATTTGTGTATGTGTGGGTGAGTGTCTCTCTATTATGTCTCTCTCTCTTCTATTTTGACCGATTTAGCTACTTAGCCTTAAAACTGTAAACTGACTGGCAGGGTCACAACTAAATCATGTCACATTCAAAGTTCCTTAAACATTCCCTTTCATTTGGACTGTCTGGGCAATGTTGGGCTACTTTTCTGTTATCTTTTCGGTTATAATATAATCTTTCAGTCCTTGGTGGGCTTAAGGTGGTGCCCAAACGTAAACACTAGACTGCAGCTCTCTAACGTTCATTAAATTATACCCTAAACTACCGGACAAACTGTTTACTGTGCAAAGCTCCAAGCAATAGACTGGCTTATATCATCTCTAACTTAGATGCAAAAAATAAAAATTTTTTTCAATTACTTCTGAAGATATCAAAGATCAGGAGCAACAGATCCAAATTAAGGAAGATAATATTCACAATGCCTGCCTACTGTCTCTCTCTCTCTCTCTCTCTCTCTCTCTCTCTCTCTATATATATATATATATATATATATATATATATATATATAACTGTAAGGTTTAAAACTGTACCAGTGGGGATAGGCTTGCCAAATAAGTCATCTCCTTTTCATAAACAATCTAGAAAGCCAGCCAGCACTGTCAGCAATTTGGATTATAAAGCAAGCGGTGTGCTGTTCTCTCACACTTGAAAGGGTTAAGTGCCTGCCAGGCCAAAGGCTCTAGACTGCAAAAGAAATGTTGCTTTAGTCAGCTCTGAAAGGCTTCTAGCAAGTATCAAATACTTGTTGATCTGCTCACAATAAACACCAGCAGGATTGTCAGGCTCCTTTCTCTGTCTGGGGAGATGCATTTACATATTGTCCCCAGTAGGAACGGCGTGTTGGTTTCCCTTTAGAAAAGCTAAGAAGAAAAGCTAGAAGCCTCATTCAGTGTCTCCTGTTCAGATGACTGAAAGAAGATGCAATTGAAACAGTGAAGTCTCTCCCCTCCTGGTTCGGGGCAGCTCAAATACTGTGCATAAACCACTTGGAGTAGTTCAGGCAAACCCACCTGAATGGGCCAAGGAACACTGTCTGTTGCCATGGCAACCTGATCTAATTACATGAGTGATCAGGGCTGGAGTAAGTGTACAGAAAACTAACACCACCGACAGTATCTATGATGAGAGAGGCAGACAGGCAGGAGGCTTTTCAGCCTCGGCTTTATGTGGAAGGTGGCGTTCAAGCCCATTTATTTGCAAAGCTGCTAAAATATTGACTGATGCGTGGCCAGTTAGAGGACAATCAGAGGAGATTAAATGCCACAGCTAAGCTGTTATGGTGCAATCCCTTTCCAAGAGTTCTTGCGCATGTTCTTTCTTCTCTCTGGTGGCTACCTCTAGCTTCCCCTGGCATAAGCTTCACTCAAAAATAAAATAAAATAAAACTAAAAACCCTCGGCTACCAAACTGTCTTAGCTACCCACCCACCATCAGTAAACCAGAGGGTAGGCTTAACAGGGGCTTCTAGGAATGGCAGGGCTCTTCAAAAAGCCCAACAGACAAGGTTTAGCAAACACTATTGCAAAAAAGTAACCAGCTGCGCCTAAAAATACCCAGCATGTAACTACCTTGTTGCCTACGATCTATAGCAATGCTGTTTAAATATTAAGAAGACCTCGCATTATAAAACAGAAATGTCACTGAGATGACACTACTAGGTTGCTATAGGGAAACATAGGGCATACACACATTCCCCTGCATGCCAGGCAGAATGTGAGGTGATAACTCCAAAGTATTACTTTTTATTCTGTAGGTGGTGTGGGGTCTTCTAATTTTACTAATTGTATCCTGTGGCTCTCTCTCTGACAAACTAAGAAACCTCTTCGGGGACAGAACCAGTTTGGAGGAGTTCCTACTGCACAACATACGGTAAACAAAATAAAAATAGCTTGCCTTTCTTGTTAGCCACATAGCGCATTATATAACCAGCTTCCGACTGGCTTCTTCTTTTTTTTTTTTCCGCCCTTACTACTCTTCAGCAATTTCCCAACCTTCCCCAAGTATTTATATTACCCTCTTATCTGTACGATTATACAGCAAGAAAGCAAAACAAAACAGGACAGCCACGGGATCGAACTAAACCCCATCGTCTTAGACCCTTGATCCTCCCCCCAACACCCCACCCCCCCGCGCTCCTGGCAGAGTCTTGATCAGCACCCTACTTCCACCCCCCACCACTAAGGTCCTTGCTCAATCTCCCTAGAAAACCTGAATTGTTTCACCGCTTGCAGTCAGCTCTCTACGTGGTCTGAAATAAAATGAAAGCGCACAAGCCACAGAGTTGAACGAGGAGGCTCAAGTGAGAGGTCGAAGCGCTGCAGAGTCAGCCAAGGGACCACCGTGGACCCCCCACCCCCACCCAGCTCCCCATCGCGATGGTCCTGGCCCCCGCCCGGCGCACGAACACTTGCACACACGCACCTACACACTCACACGCACTTACTCCCTCCTCTCCGACCCCGCCTCACCTCTCGCTCCGCCCGTCCGGCCCCTTCCCTGCCCCCTGCGGGACCGGCCTGCGCGCTCGGCTTCAACCACGTAGGAGGCGGCGGCGGTGGCGGTGGCGGTGGCGGCGGCAGCCCCGGCAGTGGCAGTGGCGGCGTCTCGGGCCCCGAGTGAACGAGCCGCGGGGCTCCGGGGCACATCCCAATCCCCGCAGCGCCTCCTCCGCCGCCACCTCCTCCTTCCCCTCCTCTTGTCTTCATTCACCCTCCCTGCCGCCGCGCAGCAGAGCAGTCCCGGCGCAGGGCAGCGCCCGCAGCTCCTCCGCTACTGCTGCGGGCGCCGGCAGAGACGCCGGGCCGGGCCGGGGCGCTCGCGGGCTCCCGGCTCCCGGCTCTAGCTCCGGCGGCGGCGGCGGCTGCTGCTGCTCTGGATCAGGAAGCGGCCGCACCAACAGGGCGGCGGTGGCAGCTGCAGCTAGGGCCGATCTTCTCCCGCTGCGCTGCGATGGCCCGCGCGCCCTTGCCCCCTGAGCCGGCACCTCTCCGCGCCCCTAGCCTCGCGCAAAGTCCCCTCTTGGTCCCCTCCTAGCCCCGAGAGGCTGGCCTGGGCGGGGAGACCCCAAGCTCGGGGTTGCCTCTGTCAAGCTAGGCGACCCCGGGCGGGGAAGCCCAGCCCTCCCTCGAGCCCCCGCAGCGCTCATCGCCCCCACCCGGGAGGGGGGACTGGAGAGGAGCGAAGAGGGCAGCGCGACCCTCAGCGGCTGCCGCCTCCCCCTGCGCCACACGGAAGGAGGTGGACCGGGCTCTATGCGCTCGCCGCCGCCGGACTAGCAGCAGCCGGAGCGGGGCGCCGCCGTTCTCCCCACCCGCGCCCCCCGCCCGGGCGCGCCCCCTCTCCTGGCGGCCGCCCACCCAGCCCCTAGCTGCTCCCCTTGCTAGCCGCTCCTGCTCCCAGAGGGGGTCCCGAGCCGGGAGGCTAGAGCCCGGCATTGGTGTATGTACACACAGTCACACATACACTCGCGCGCGCGCCTGCACACACACACACACACACACACACACCACGACGCGTCGGTTTCCTTCGCTCCTCTTCCAGCTGTTTTCCGTGCAGCCCATTGAGACTGGGGGAGGGGGGTGTATGCTGGATGTTCTTTGGCCCCTCTCCGGAGAGAGCGGATTGGGGTGCGGGAGGGGGTGATTTTAATCTAAATCAGGGGGAAAGGGGGAGGGGGAGAGAAAGAATCAGAGGAGGAAAAAAATAGCCACTTACTGTAAAGTGTAAATGGATCTGGGGTTGCGTGGGGAAGGGGTAACAGAGGGAGAGACACAGTGTCCTGCGGCTGCTGTAGCTCTAGCTGCGGCTCCACAGGGCTTGTTTTGGATCCCCCTGCAGTGAAACAGGTCCTGTACGGCTCCTCCACTGTAGTAGAAATGATGTCTGCGGTATACTCTGCTCTCTCCTCCTCCTCCTCCTCCTCCCCCTCCCCTCCCTCCTCCCTCCGCCCGCCCTCCCTCCCTCGCGCTCTCTCTCGCGCTCGCTCGCTCGCTCCAGTATGTAAATGTGTAATAGAAGCCAAATATGGAGCAGTTGGCTGCCGCCGCCGCAGCTCAAGGATCCGACTTCATGGGGGGGTGGGGGGGGAGGAGGCACCCTCTGGCAGGCGGCCCGGCGAGCCGCACAGAGCACGGCGAGCGCACGGCGCGGCTGCCGGCCCGCGCCCTTAACCCTTCTATGCACCCGGGCTGGAGCAGCGCTCGCTCCAGGGGAGGCCGGGTTGTCTCTCCGCAACTGTGGCTCCGGATCCCGGACACCGACCGGAGGGGACTGTGCCTTCCAGGTTTGAGAAAGGGGCGGGGAAGTTGGGGCGATGAGGTCATTGGAGTGGTGACCGATCGGTGCTCGCGCGCCTCCCCGGCTCCCTGCAACCTAGTTGGAGGGGGACAGGATGAGTGCAGGGTGCAACTCAGGCAACCTGGGAGACTCGTAGCGACGGGTGTCAGGCTTTGGCACCTACTTGGTAAAATACCCAAGGGGGCGGGGAAGTCGGCTGATTTCTAATTACAAAGTGCCCTTGGTGCCCCCGGGTGAGCATCTAAGAGGACTCATTGTACCTCGCGATTAACCCTCCAGCCCGCCAGCCCTGCGCCACCCGAGGCTAGGCCCGTGCCTGCTGCTTTAGCTTGCAACTCGGGAAAGTTCTCAGGCTTCCCCAGCTTACACCGGCACCCTCACCTTTCCTGCCTGGACAAGCTGGAGACCTCCCGGTCCTCCTTTCAAATTCTGCTGGTCTCGAAATCTGCTGTGAGCATGGAACGTCTCAGATCTAGCTAGTCCTGGTAACCGACCTCACTCACTCCTCAGGGCTAACTGTGGATCATTCATTTCATCGCAAACGAGGTAACCTGTGCACTGAGCAGTCAGTCAATGGCGGTTCTCAGGAATCCAAGGCGAAGGAACGCTCCCCCCCCCCCCCCCGTCCCGGTGGCTAAACGCAGACATGGAGTCCCCACCCGGCCCCGTCCGGCTACACCTCAGCCCAGTGTAAGCTCGGTGGGAAGGATTCTTCTCTGGAGGAGTTCACCTTGCCAACAGGTGTGGCACCCGAAAGAAGAGCCTGCACATCCCCACGAGGGTCGCTCAGTGCCGCGTTCTCTTTGCTGCAGATAATTCTTGAAGACCAGTAGGTGTCAGGCCAGCATCTGACCTCTTTCAGGTGCTTAGAACTAAGAGTCTGGAAACTGGATCCCTTGGTCTCGCTGGAGGCCACTACTATTTATTGACACTAAGCCGGATTTGAGAGACCTTTTGGCTCCGTTTACTTATGACCCAACAGTTAGTCACTGTCTGAAGCAGCGTACAGAATCACCAAGAGAAACGTGTGCGCGTTTAAACTACTGTATTGTGGAGCCGGCACTTCAGAAGTTAAAAAAAAAGAAGAAGAAGAAAGAAAAAGAAAAAAATGCAGTGGTGTGTGTGTGTGTGTGTGTGTGTGTGTGTGTGTGTGTGTGTGTGGTGTAGGACACATTATCTATTCTCAGGTTTTGAAATACCGTGCACACATCCACGGTTGCTTAAATAGAACTACAACTGTTCCCTCTCACTCCCCCCCCCGCCCCCACTCCCTATAAACTGGGTTGTTCACTTGAGGATCCGTGATTGTTAGACTTCATATGCTAAAGTGACATTGTTGGTCTCATCACAGCCTCTAGTGGACGGTTAACGTTGAGCTTCCTGTTGAAGCTCTGTCTAGTTTTGTTTTCCCTTCTGAGCTTTATCCAGGTGAAGGTTAACAGTTCAGAGCTTAACTGACTGGTATCTTTTCGCTCCCTCTTGGTAAAGCTGTCTTTGAAATAGAGCAGACGCTCGCTGACTGCATGCGGGAAAGGCATATGCTTTGTGCTACAGGTATTGTTACCGCTGGCCTGTGAAACCGATAAAGCTTCTGTTATTCGCTTCAGTTGCAGACAGCTTTCATATAAAAAAACCAAATTTAATCTAAAATATTTTTATAACAGAAAATATTGGTTGCCATGTTTTTGGCGTAACTGAGATGTTTTTATTCCAGCTCATAATCTGCAAACTGTCCAATCCACCTCCACTCTATTTTTAGACATCTTACATTTAGAGAATTTTCAAGGGGAAAAAACCCTAATATTGTAATTATTATGTTGGTACAAGCAGTTAATTTGCATTATTTTAAAAACCTTAAACATATTAAAACACATAATTCATATTAGACTTAGTCGATTAATTTAAATGTTCCCTGAAGAAAGCTAAATATGTACATTATCTACACAGTAAAAATAATTAATAAGAAATGTGTTGTTTACTTTCCTAACCATTAAGATTAAAGCCATAAACTAACTCTTTCTCTCTCTCCACCCCCCTAACCCCCCCCACACCCTACAGCTATTGCTTCCTGAGAGGTCCAACACAAACATAATATTCATAGAGCAATTTCCTTACTTGAGTACTGAGATCTTTCCTTCCCTTTCCTGAAGACAAAATGACAAATGCACCATCCAAGAAGTAACAAGAGATGTTCTTTAAAAGCAAAAGTTCTCATGCAAATAAAACCTTCATGGAAAAAGAGCAAGTTTTTCAAGGTGGCAGTTGTATAGCACTTGTATATTTGTACAAGACTTGGTTGAGCTTTGTAATGAAGTAAAATTGAGGAAGGAGGCCCCACTGAACCTTGCTCCTGATGTGTGTTATGTATTATTTAATATAAAAAGAAATGTTAGTACCTTCTATTTATTTTTAAAAGATATATAAAAAGATACATATATCTTAAATATATTAATAGAAGATGTATTAATATATATTAAATATATCTAAAAATAAGTTACTAACCTCTGTGTGTGTGTGTGTGTGTGTGTGTGTGTGTGTGTGTGTGTGAGAGAGAGAGAGGAGGCTCCTCTTATCACTTTCTGATTATTCCTTTGAGACAAGATCTCTACCTGAACTTAAAGGGTCATATTTTCTAGACTAGGCTGGAAACCAGCACACCTAGTCTTTGCCTCCTGTCTCTTCCCCCTCCAAGTTGAGGTTACAGGTCCATGGGATGCTTAGCTGTAAGCAATGCTGAGGTCCATGCTCAGGACCTCCCTGTTCTACAACAAGCGCACTCAAGTCTCAAGATGTGACTCCCCCCCCCCCCACCTCTGTTTTGCTGATTTTTGTCCTGTCTGCTCTTGAATGGTCAAAATGGTCTAGCAACTATTTATTAGGTCACAAGACTCTTCAGTCACACTTCTGCATATACAAGCGTGGTCCTTAATGTAGCTGCAGCTGCTGCAGCACCACCATCGGGGGATTTTAGCCTTTCAGAGTCAAGGATCCTACCGGACACTAGGAAGGTGGAGTCTGCCTTTGAACCAGCTGCTGGGGACTTGCTCAAGCCAGCATGAAGAACACTGGTCTGTTCTTTGAGGCCCTGCCTCGGCACACTTGGCCCCACATACAGAACCTAATTCTCTAGTGAATTACGTTTATACTAATTAATTTTACCAATGGGGAAAAAATCACATTGCACTTGGACCTCTGTATTCTCAAATTTCATCAGCTTCTGGTAGAAAAAGTATATATGTGTGTGTGTGTGTATATATATATATATATATATATATATATATATATATATATATATTCATCTGTTCTGAATACCTGTAGACGTTTCCCTCGTCATTATTCCATACACAATACAGAGTGATGAGTATTTCCATTGCACTAGGTGTTGTGAATAACCTCGATATTACTGACAACTTTGAGTTATACTGTTAAATTACTTATAATGTAAAGCATATAAGAGGGTGTGAGTACTCCATATCCAAATACTATGCTTGTACAGTCTAAGATGTGGGTGTCTCAGGGGGACCCTAAAACTAGCTCTCATATTGAGGGGTGACCATATATACACATGAAGGATATAGTACTCCATCCTTGAAGAGCCCTTTTTCACCAATTATGGAAACCTCTAGGACTGAGTGTGCTGGGGTCTTGGCTACGAATGTGTTCTCTGAGGCAGTAGAGGGAGCACAAGAATGCTTAATTAACCCAGTGTACACAGGGCCCTCGAAATTGTGACAGATTTTAAATTATAGTATATGTTTGCATTGGAAGTAGCCTGTTATGTCATTCAGAACCAAACCAAACAAAAAAAGCTAACAAACATTTACTGCCTACTAGATTACAGCAACTAAATAATTGAACAGATTGCAAATTACATAAAATAAAAGATACACTCATCTTGAATTCTAGGCTTGCATTCTTCCAGTGGACTTCAGAAGTCCTGCTCGGAAAAGATACCTTATTGCCTGGATGCACAGAAGCCGTTTTGATGTTCACACCACACTGGATGTGTCAACACACACCTGTAATCCCTGCAGGAGGATGGGGAAGTCCAAAGCATCTTTCCTGAACTGCTTAGAAGTTCAAGGCCAGCCTAAGATACACGAGATGTTGTCTTAAGTACTTAACACACACACACACACACACACACACACAGAGAGAGAGAGAGAGAGAGAGAGAGAGAGAGAGAGAGAGAGGACTTCCTGGCCTGATGACATACCTCAGAGGTTAAAAAGTTTGTTACCAAGAATGGGGAATCAAGTTCAATCCCCAAATCCATGTGGTAAAGAACAGACCAACCCTGGCAAGTCGTCCTCTGACCTCCAAAGTGACCCCTTGCATACACCCACACAGTAAATAAATGAACATGATAAAAACTTTGTTAAAAAAAAAAAAAAGGCCAAGAAGTGTTAGTTTTCTCTAGTCAAAAAAAAAAAAAAAAAAAGAGGACAACTCTTCAGAATGAGACAACCATGCCTGAGAGAATATAAGGAGATAGATATATATATATATCTTTAAATACTTCCCGGGAGTAGACTCAGACATTTGGAAGATACACAGTGAGGCCTCATTGATATTGAGTAAGTATCTATTTATTAATTGTGAGCAGATTTCAGTATGTAGCCCAGGCTGGCCTAGAACTTTTATCAAAACCTCAGGAGTGATGGGATGACAGCCACAGATCACCAACCTCTAGCTGATAAGTGGGCACTTCGGTAAGAGATAGAGCACCAGGCCTGGAACCTTGGTCCTGTAGTCCCAGCCCTTGGGAGGTGACCACAGAAGGATCTGGAGTTCAAAGCTAACCTTAGCTATACAGTGAGATGGAGGCGACATGGGATTTTCTAACTAGAAACTGTCTTAGCGCTCAGCTCCTGTTTCTGAGCTTCTCAGTCCTCAGCAGCTCTCTGTGAGCATCTAGTATACAATCTGTAGGCCCCGAGAGTACAGCAAGAAAAATCTTCCCCTCTACCAAGAGTTTAGAGTATCACCGGGCTTATCTTTTGAAAATGTAAATTTTCGCTAGGGTGAGGTCCAGATGCTCAAAGCTGGCCGACCAGTGCCTCTCAGAAACACACCGTGCAATGCTGAAGACACTGAAAGTCAAAGACTACACTGGTTGCAGTGTTGAGAGGTAAGAGGGCAGTTGTATAACTCTCAAGCAAGGTCAGTCTTGCAAGCCGATATTACTCTTTCACCTTTGTAAACCAGACCAAACCTGAAGAAAAAACTATGCCACACCCAAGTGCCCCACCTACCAAAGACCTTCAAAGTCGGGTGGTAATCATTTATTTATTTTGATCTCTTTAGAATTGTTAAAAAAAAAACAAAAAACAAAACAAAACAAAAAAAAAACAAAAAGTCTTTCCTCCCACGGTAGGGAATTGCATGCCAAGTTTCTGCTTGGAACAATTTGTTATGGCTATGTGATGATAATCCTGGAAAGTTTGAATTTTTAATGGAAATACCGATGCCAGACTGAGAGCTGTGCTCTGACAAAAAAAGGGCGTTATCCTATATGTCCTTTGGAAAGCTGAGCAAGCGTCAGTGGTTACAGAGCAAATACACTTGGCTGAGATTGGACTCCTAAATAAGCCTGGGGAGAAATAAACCGGAATAATAAAGCAAAGTAAAAACAAAAGTGAAAGCTGCCCAGACAATAGACTCCGGGGTCAGTAGGCCACACCCTAGCTGAAGTCCCGAGGCTCTGGGTACAGCCTACAGACACTTACAGACCTGCTTCAGCACTGTGTGCTCCCTCTACCAGACTGCGGCAGCCCAGGCTTCCTGAGGATGTAATGACATCACCATCACCGATATTCAAGAATGGAGTGAAACTGTGGTGAAGGCAAGGGGTGGGGGAGGGGATTGTGAGGGGGGCTGGAAGGAAGGGGTCTGTAAGTGGTGTGTAAACTGAGTAAGCAAATTAATAATAATAACAACAATAATAAAATGAAATGAAGGTATGACATCACCTTTGCTTAGCATCAGCAAGGCCCTGGGTTCAGTTCCCCAGGGACACGGAAAAAGGGTCCCTCGGTTAAAAGCCATTGCACTTCAGTATCTGCTGCCAGTTTACCATTCAGCAGTACACATATCTGACTACACTAAATAAAACAGTAATTTTATAAACAACCAAATGAATGCTTTAATATAGAGTCACATCATCCAGTATAGCCTTTGAACTCTTGAAACTTGGCTTGTTTAAATTGAGAGGCACTCTAAGTATGAAATATACTTCAAAATTTAAGGGCTTAGTTAGATATCTTTGTGTATGATATATATGTGTGTGTGTGTGTGTGTGTGTGTGTGTGTGTGTGTGTGTGTATACATATATGCAGTACCTCAATAATTATTGTATTGATTAAATGTTGAGATGAAATATGTATATTGACCATGTATTAGTACAAATGAAACATATGGATAATATACAGATGCACATAAATATACATAGTGCATGTATATATAAGTGTATACATATATATGCAAGCAATCATATACATATAAGCATGCATATATGTTTATATTTACATAAGTATATATAGATATATCTTTTTCTTTGTTTACTGTGTAAAGAAATTGAGCCCAGAGTTTCAGCATGCCAGGCAAATTCTCTTCTCCTTCAGCTCCACAGTTGAATGCTTTCCATAGCCAGCTACCAATAGCATAGCTAATGGGGCTGGTGAAACATGGGATTTAGTCTAAGACAGCCCACAATTGGACAACTCAAGATCCTGGATGGCTTTCTGCAGTAATGCAGTAGATAGTAGCTGGTGCCCTCCTTCTCTATGTGACATGTTCTCCACGAGTCATCTGCACACATTGTGTTCTTGGTAGATTTACTGTGGGCCTGTAAAGCAAGATATTAGGCACATCTGTGACTCTGTCTCTGTGAAGGGAGCTCAGACCTGGTGGTGGAAATCTACATTGTGTGCTAGAAAGCAAAACCATTCCGTCATCACAGCTGGTTTGGGGGTTTGTTATTTCTGATTAAATGGTTTGGGATTGGTACCTTTTAGAGACACCTGTATTTGGGGATTTAATAATGAAAATTATATTATTTGGGGTTTTGGATATGGCTAAGTGATTATTCACTTCAAGCAAGAAGACTTCAGTTGGGATCTCCAACATCAAAGTAAAAACCCAGGTCAGATGGTGCATACCAGTGCTGGGGAGGTGAAGACGGAGGATGTCTGGGATCTGCTAGCCAGCCAATGTAGCTGAACTCATGAGCTCTGTGTTCAGTAAAAAGACATCCAAATACAGGTGTCTCTAAAAGGTACCAATCCCAAAAGTCTCAAAAGTCAGACTGTGGGCCAGAGAGATGGATCAGCTAATAAAGGTGTCTGCCACCAACCCTGATGACATGTTCAATTCCCAGGACCTACACAGTAGAAAGGAAGAACCACAAACTTCTTGTCCACACATGCACTTGCTAATGGTACACTGGAACACACACACACACACACACACACACACAAACACCACCACCACCACCACCACCATCACCACCACCAACAACAACAACACATCAACAATTAAAAAAAAAGTGAAGGAGAACACCTGCCTACACAGGAGAGAGAGAAGGAATGAATGAATGAGTGAATGGATGAAGGAATGAATAAATGTTATTTTTAAAAAGATGCACGGTGATTATGGAAAATACCAAACATTGACTGTTGACCTACACAAATATACAGCTACACCTGCACACACGAGAAAATTACACAATATTTTTCTGACTAGAAAACGTACCAAGTCTATCAAAAGAAAAATCTGCTTTTAATGTATAATAAATCCAACCCACTGAGATCCTTCTAAAGAAAACGAGATGCTTTTTTATTTTATTATTTAAACCATTATTACTTTGTCAGCAAGTTAGAGATCAATGACATCAATGCCACTTGGAACAAGATTGAATACGAGAGAACGGCCTGTTAACTGTCATAACTTGTGTCCGTAATCGTCTAAGGAGCACAACTCTTTTCATATGAAAAGAAGACGGGCAACTTTTTATGGCTGGGAACACATAGGTTAAACCTTGCTTGCTATTGGCTGGGAACTTTTGGGACTCTATTTTTAGTGTTTCATTAACAACTTAGCTTTTTTTTTTTTCTTTCCTCAAAAGAAATCCATTTTCTAAATTAAAATCCAAGCCAGAGGCACCATCCTTTGAACTTAAAGACAGTGGCTCTTGCTTGATGGATTATGCTTAGGGCTCCACATAGGGTTCGTCCAAAGCGAACAGGGGGACCACATCAGGCTGCATAAGGCTGTACCTTAGGGAAGGTACAGGAGAGTTTGTTGTCCTTCTGACTTCATGACACGAGAATACATGGCTGCAAGCTCTCTTAGCTACTTTATTTTTCTTGAATAAATACTGGTCAGAATAGGCTGATATGAATGGAGGTCAGAGTTTAAGAACATCCCTTTGTGAAGAATTTACCAAGCTTTCTTCCAAAGAGGAAGCACCACAGAAAAGCGCATTGGCAAGATTTTCTTTTCTTTTCTTTTCTTTTCTTTTCTTTTCTTTTCTTTTCTTTTCTTTTCTTTTCTTTTCTTTTCTTTTCTTTCTTTCTTTCTTTCTTTTTTGACATTAAAAAAAAAAAAACAGAGTTCATAAAAGAAACTGTCAACATCAGGGTTTCAGAGGGGAATTGTCAGGTGGTTGGAGGCCCTTTACAAAGGAAGTGGGGCTGGCAGCCCTGGCCAGGAGTGGGAGGAGCCTAAGAATCTCTGGAGGCCGGCTACTGGAGGTCCTGTTTCTGCTTTATCTATCCTGCCACAGATTACCTTCTGCCAGGGCGGGGATAATGGCACTCAGAAGAGAACTGTAAATTACAAACACTCTCTTCTAAACTACAGAATGAACATGCAGAATAGAAGACCCCGTTCGCTGGAATGCCGGCCAATCAAGCAGAAGACAAATTATTCACTCATTCCCCTGCAGCCAAAATATTATTCTGCCAGCTATTCGGGGGAGGAGGGGGTAGGGAGAGCTTTGCTTTTTTTTTTCAGGTATTGAAATTAATACATTGTAATTGTAATATGGGCGTGGAATCCATTCTACTGCAATAGGCAACCGAGTTGTGAGATCTGCTTCTCATCCCAACCCCCTCTCTGCTTCAAAAGCTGGAACTTAAATATCAATAGAAGGAGCATTGGCTCCCATCACTCCATTCCCTGGGCTAGCTTTTCCTGAAGTCAATTTCATAATGACGAGGCTGCCCCCCCCCCCTCGTACAGCACTTCCTTTCCCTCAATACCCTCTCTCCCCCACCCAGCCAT
>LR750240.1:463989-471874 GCA_902729485.2 Mus minutoides
GAAACTTTCTGTTCTTTCTTCTGGACTGGATTGAACCTAGGACCTCATGCCTGAAAGGCATCTACTATTTATTAAACCACATCTCCAGCATTGATTCACATCTCTCAAAGAGCAACTGCATACTCTCTGTCATGGGCTCTCACCAACTGGCAGGAGACCTTACCCTCGGAGCCCCAAATCCCGAGGAAACTAATGTTCTGCAATCGCTATGACATATTTCCCAACACTCTCGCATCCTAGGAAAATGGCATCTTTATCCTTTCCGTGTTCAGCCCATAGCCAGTGGCGTTATCTCAGATTATTTTTCATTTGTACCTTGCTTTGTTTGTTTGTTTGGGTTTTTTGGTTTTTATTTATTTTTTTATTTTTATTTTTTTCAAGACAGGGTTTTTCTGTGTAACCCTGGCTATCCTGGAACTCACTCTGTAGACAAGGCTGGTCTCAAACTCAGAGATCCACCTGCCTCTGCCTCCCAAGTGCTGGGATTAAAGGCATGCGCCACCTCTGCCCTGCTTATTGGTACCTCGCATCCACACTATCCATTGGATTGAGCTCGCTAGACCTTCTAAATATATCCAGCAACTAGCTGTTTCTCAGCACTGGAATGGCCACCATGAGTGCTAACCATCATCAGGAGCATTGCTGTAGCCTTCTAGTGTATCTTTGATGTCTCTACTGCAAGCAGCCCACATCTTGGTCCATTGTTCAAAATTGGCTGCTCGAAAACCTCACAGCTGCTTTCTATACCCAGGTTCAGGTCACACAGCATTTCCATTTCTACCTGACTCCCCATAGTCTCAGCATTTCTGACCTCCTATGTCACCATCATTGCCCCAGAACATTCAGCTTCCCTAATCTTCAAAGGTACCAGGCATGTTCTGCCTTAGGCCCAAGCTTTCTGCTGCAGTTACTGGCTCTAGAAATGTTTTCCACTTAGCTATCCATACCTGCCATGGTCCTGCCTTCTGCCATCTTTTTTTTTTCCTAAGAAGCTAAAACCAGGGTGCTATGATTTGACCACTACACTCTAGCTGTGTACTCCCCCCTTCCTTATTATTGCATGAATATGTTATCTCATGATATCCTACACGGTGAAGTGTTTGCTATTTATTGTCCGGAAGCAAAGGATCTTTGTCAGTCTCAGCTGGGATTGTTCTCAATAGAGCGTTCTGATGATAGACTCACACTAAATATCCACCAGATCTTAAATGAATTCAGGAGTCGATAAGTAATATTTCCAGGACCTACTACAAGCAATTGCCAGCCCTATCTAATGAATGCATCATTAGAAGCTAATCCAGTACTAGATATTTAGACCAGTGGTAGAGGTCTTTCCTGTGATATCCTGGATTCAATATCAAATTCCACCCAAACAACAAAATGTAAGCCTAAAACAAATCTTCTCTGTCTATGCTATTTGTTTGCTCCTTGACTCAATTATATCAAGTATGACTGTTAAAGCTGAGTTCTACTGAGATGGGCCTAACCTCAGGATCCAGTTTATAAAGGCATTTTAAGAGAGTCAAAATTCAATGCCTTTAATCCCAGTCCTTGGGAGGCAGAGGCAGGGGGATCTCTGTGAGTTTGAGGCCAGCCTGGTGTACAGAGTGAGTTTAAGGACAGCCAGGGCTACATAGAGAAACCCTGTCTCAAAACAAAACAAAATAAAACAAAACAAAACCACACACACACACACACACACACACACACACACACACACACTAATTTAAAGACAGGATCTGGGTAGGGATATATCCCAGTGTCTATCCAGCATTCAAAATCCTTGTCTTCTATCCTGAGCATCCAGGAAACCAGGAATGGGGGATAAAATTTCCTGTAATCACAATACTCAAAACATGGAGGCAAAAGAATGAGGAATTTAAGGGCATCCTTGAATACCTAAGGAGATTGAGACCAGATCTGGATACATGAGACCTGCCTCAAAGTAAAGGAAAACAAAGGTCCAAGACAATATATAACTATAACAGTAAATGTTTCTATTGACCCAGCTATTTCGTGGGGCAGGTTCCCCACTGAAGGCTTTGCAGATCAGTACAATTAAAGAAAACAAACAGAAACTTTCGTTCTGAGTCTGACATCGAATTTGACTGAAACTTGAGGACCACTAAGAGTGCGGGAGTAGAGGACGACCCTAATGGCCACGCTCGGAGGTACCGTTACTCAACCCGAGTAAATTTTAATGATTGTGTACATAGGGTCTTTTCTTTTGATCTCTGAGGGTCGCTGCTTGGGAAGATTTGTCCCAAATCAACCTACATCATGTCCAGGCTAACAAAATGAAATTTCAGCTTTTGATTTTGTGGAGTACATGGCTAAAAATGGGTCATACTTAAAGGCCCCCCCACTTGTGTCTCCAGGACTCTCTCCCAATGTAAATGGTGTGTTTTACCACAGCAGTCTTTCATGGTGAGGACTGAGTACATTGTAAATACCAGTACAAATTCCCAAGCTTCATTTCAATAGACAATCCCATTTGAGTGGGCTCTGTTCCATCCCTATCTTCTTGCTCTATCCTAACCTTTCCAGAGTCCTCAGGTACCAGAACCTAAGTAAAGAAGTCTAGAAGTCATCTAAGTATAAAACGCTATACACTTTTTGTAGACTCCTCAGTTTATACTGAAGAGGAATGATCATAAACGCTGGAATCGTTCCAGAGTTTAACAGTCTTGGACAGGGGAGGGGGGAGAGGGGGGGGAGGAAGCAGAGGAGGAAGAAAGGAAGGAAGAGGAGGAGGAGTAGATTTCCAAGAACCCAGCTCTCTTAAATGGAAAGGAAATGCAAAGATCCTATTTGTAGCTTCAGGAGAGGAAAAGAAAAGAGCCCCGCAAGGAAACTACCAGCAGATGGTAAATACATTTTTAATTCTTCTGTCATACTGTGTGGACTTGTGCACATTTGTCCTGCTGTGTTGGCTCCTAAAATAGCCACCATGGACCTGAAGAAGAGTGCCACAACAATTGGAGACTCAGGAAGCCATGAGAGCTGACAAGCCAGAAGGGTTAACTGAACTTGGTGGCTGGGTTCCCAGTTGTCTGCTCCTCCTCAAGGTTCCTGATGTCTTTCTCAGTGCAGGAACATTCTCTCCTATATCAAGTCTCATGGGTGATGTTTCAAAACATACTATCTCAATCTCTTCTCTAGACTCTGCTTGCAATCATTACACACTGGCACTATTTATTTCATGGCTCCAAAATTTACAGGGACCAAGGACCCTAGATTGACAGGTCCTAAGTCCTCAAGGGAGTGTCACCAGTTCCCACGGTAGTCCGGACTTCTTCATCTCATCCTCTTCCAAATTTTAATTGGATAGCAAGTTCCCATGTAACACAGTAGAAATTTCAGTTCCAGAAAAAGGAGCAATTTGGTCATGGGTTGTCTGTCAAGGAACCTAAAATGGTAGCATTCTAACCTACTTTCTGTGGATATTTGGTTCTAAGAGGTGCTGGGAGACCTCACCAGGAGTGAATTAGACTCCCAACTCCCGACATCTCTCAGGGTTTATCAGTGGAAAGGAAAATGTGTTGATGAGCCCCATTGGAGGCTGGACAATGAAGCATGGTTTATAACTTGATCACAGTCTAAGGGACAGAACACGATACTATACCATTAGGACTGTAGCCCTAAAAAAAACCTAGTCTTGATTATTCTTTTCATTTAATAGACATAAATCTGGGCCAAAGAGATGCAGAAAATTGAGAAAGATTGTGCAATTCGTGACATAGAGATGAATTCATCAGTACAGCCTAGAATACTTCCTTCTCTCCATCCTGTGTTTTATCTACCCCAGCACTCAGCTGTGACACCCTATATCTGAGACTTGGGGATCTTCGTCACAGCAACCTTTGTGGTTGGGTTCTTGTGAATCAGGATGAAGGAGTTACTAGTTTGGGGCTACTTAGGGGAAACTGGCTGGTATTCATCATTGATAAGGTTTCAAGCTAAAATATCTTTGTCAATTTCTGCCCTAGACCCCTGTGGATTGTGTCTGGGTTATATAGCTACTACACCATTGGGCACAGCTGGGTCTCTCTTTTCATGAAGTCTCAGAGAATGTTCCTAGATAAGAATTAAAGGCATTGACAAAGAGAATCCAATACTTCTTGTCTACTGGCTTCCCAGGCAGGACCTGGTTGGTGAGAGAACTTCTGCCAACTCCTATTGGGGGCAGGAATGAAAGATACTCGCTGTCTTAGTTATAGAAAGCATGGCAAGACCACCCTAGCCCTGCTCAATCAAAGGAAATCTTGGTCCCATAGTATAAGTCTCTCAGAGACTAAACAGGTTATCACACAGACAACATATACCCTCATAGTTCCTGGGGAATGCCTCTTCTTAATCAATGAAGCTTCAAAATGTTGTTTTCTGTTTCCATGCAAGTTAATCAACACCATCCCACATAGCTAATTTAGCAGTGGAGTTCTTCTAAACGTTGCAATTCTATCTCTAATTCCGATTTTGCTTTTTTCAGCATATGATATCAGCAATACTTTCTCCTGTTTTTTTTAATGGTAAAATCTTTTTTTTTAAAGATTTATTTTATTTATTATATGTGCGTACACTGTAGCTGTCTTCAGACACTCCAGAAGAGGGAGCCAGATCTCATTACGGATGGTTATGAGCCACCATGTGGTTGCTGGGATTTGAACTTATCACCTTCGGAAGAGCAGTCGGGTGCTCTTACTTGCTGAGCCATCTCACCAGCCCTTGTCTACATAGGGTATTCTTTGCCATAGAAAATCAGTGTGATCCTTTGAGTAGTCCTACCAAGTTTATTGGCTAGTACCACAAGCATGTGGAAGATCTGAGGCTGGGGGAGTGCAAGAACCATTTTGACTGAGTGATTTTCCATTGAACAGTAATGAAGGCACATTTGAAATTATTTCATGCCCGTGATCCAAATTTGATTATCTAGCTAATATCACTAGGGACAATTGAAGCCTTAATAATTACACTCAAGGTCTTGAAAAGAAAATTGTGTTTAGTATATTCATTCACATAGAGCCTGGCAAACTTCCTGTCTGAGAGCCCGACTATCTTAGAAATGTAGACCAATCCTAAGACTCCATCTTGAGATCCAGTTCAGTTGACACTATTTCAAATGAAATCAAAGCTAGCTGTAAACTGTTGTTTCTTGTAGAAGGGTGGGCAGTTCTTATCTGAGTAAGAAGCACAGACCATTGGCTTCATCTTTCCTTGTGGAAAACTGCTTTAGAATTCTTCCCTTACAAAGATCGGAGGCCAGGATGCTTACTCCCAGAGCGGGCTCCATGATAAGAAGATGCAGTATTGAAGTTGCCTTGCACGGTAAGCCAGGCTCATCCCATGGCGATATATCCCATTCCAGGTACATTCCTGGATTCCCATGATCCTCCGAAACAAATCAACCTCCCAGAGAAGCAGAAATCGTGCAACAGCTTCTGATTTACAGAAAAGCAGATGGCCCGAGGACGTGATACAGCCTAGCATCCTGGGTAGCTGAGGGGAAAGGGAAAACTTGAGTGGATTCACAGTTAACTCACTGTCAGAGCGAGGTTTGGGGGCTACGACAGACACCCACCATGACTTGTAACCTCTGCCTTGGGGTCCCACACAGGTTCTCCAAGTAAAAGGCAGGGGACAAAGTCTGTGGGTTGAAGAAAAGAGTTGGTGAGTTTCCTGAGGCCAACACCCATCAGTTGAGGCTTGGTCTGTTATTGAAATGATAAATACTGGCCCTGGTTGCCTCAGAGATGAGAACAATCTTCAGATACACTAAGTGATGCTAATTGACCTTGTCCCTTAATTTAAAGCTGCTGGTTGAATAAAGATGCTGACAGCCTATAGCTGAGCAGAAAAGAGGTTGATGGGCTTTCAGTTCCCAGGCTTGGGGTTAGAGGAGAACCATAAGGGAGAGGGAGAAGGTGGAGAGAGGAGAGGACTCCATGGGGTAGGCAAGTCATGAAACTATGGCCACGAGGGCTGGGTTAATTGGGGTTAAGGGTGGCCCACATGGAACATGGCAAGTTATAACTTGGGGTTGTTGATAGTGAAGTAGATACTAACCACTTAGAGAGTAAATATCTGCCTAGGTCTAGTGCTTATAAGGCTTATGTTAAATATGAAAGTTGTGTATCTTTTATCTGGGAACTGAATGATCAAAGGCAGGGTAGAAACCCAAGATTAAATAATTCCTACAATACTCATGATTTGCTTTAAGAAAGCAAACAGACTACCTCAACAGGAGTGCACGGATGATCTACCCGCCCAGTGTTGGAAGATGCGTGACTAGACATAAGGTACTATAGGTTACATGGTTCCCATTCGTAACAAGTTCCAAAGCATCCAAAACTCTCATGCCGGGGTGAAGTATGCTGTGTGTATTTTCCTGGGGAGACCTAGCAAACACCTGTTCACCCAGATGGCAGCAAGGCTCACCAGAGACAACAGTACTCAAGTCTAGCTTGAGGAACTTGGGAAGTTTCTTGGGGTTGCTTACGAGAGATGGGTGAATCAAAGACAGACACATTACCTTACAAAGCCCACCCCTGAGTGACACTCCACAAACCGGCACACCTGGAAGTCCTTGTGTGACTTGCAGTTGGGTCCATCCAAGAGAGTCTCTTCCTCCAGCGATGCTGCCCACACTCAAAGGGCTCCCTTGAGCACCAAGAAGAGTGTGTGCATCTAAGAACTTTCCCCAAGCCTCTGCAAGTGTCTGTAGTGTTCTGGGGATTACGTGCCTCCATTCTTTCTCCTTTGAAAGGGAGTGTTTCCGTTGGGGAAAAATCGCTGTTACAATACAGTATAACCATTTTCCTTTGTTTACAAAGTAATTTGTGATTGAAGGCTTTTTATAATGCTCGGAAGTTCTATTTTGATCTGCGGGTGGTCACCCAGGGGTGCCCACTGTATGATAACCCATTAAGCTGTGTATGTGTGATTCATGTGTGTTTTCCACAAAACTGAGTTGTTTCAATTAAAAGGTTTAAAAGTAATATCTCCCAACGGGCAATATAATTCTTAAAAGGTGTTAGAGTAGTAGTTTTCTTAATTAAATAAATTGATACTTATTAAAGAGGAAAATAGAAAACTTGGGTTTAAAAAAGGAAGAAGAAAAAGGTGACACCCACCCCCATTATAAAGCAGTGGAAGAAACTCTCAGGCACAGGAACTGCTATGTGTTTAATAGATGTATCGTCTACCAAAAGGAAAGATACCCATATCCACAGCCTGAGATGTGTACCTCAGGGCACAGATACTCCATCAAAATAGTGCTCCCATTCATAACAACCAAACATTGGAGACAAGTAAAATGCCCCTCAGCAGTAGCTACTATAAAATGCTGTTTGCCCAGCTTAGGGATATCACACAGCAGTGTACATGAATGCAAGAGAAAGAAAAAGAAAAGGAAGAAAGAAAATAAATTCACATGCCCATGTTTACTTTTTTTTTTTTTAAATGAGGGAGTTGGGGATCTGGTTCAGTCAGTTATAGCACTTGCCCCTCTGTCATGAGGACATGAGTTCAAATCCCCAGAACCCATGTAAATCCTAGATGCATAGTATATGCATGTACTATCATCACACTCCTCTTGGGAAAAGGAAGACATGGGTGGGTGGGGGATCAGTTGGGGGGGGCGGAGAGAATCCCAAGAAGCTCACAGGCAGCTGGTTCAGTACTCACAGTGCAGTGGAGGAACAAGAGAGACCTTGTTTCAGACAAGATAGAAGGTGAGGCGGGATAGCTGGGGCTTCCCTCTAGTTCCTACATATGAGAACTGGCATGCACACACATGCATACATATGCAATTTATTAAAAATGATAATATATTCTTTACCAATGTATAATTAACTAGTGAAACTGTAATGCCAAAAAAAAAAAAAAA
>LR750240.1:527379-660519 GCA_902729485.2 Mus minutoides
CCTTCCACCCACAAGGTTCCCCTGGACTCTATGCCCTTTACTCAAAGCCAGGCACTGCTCACCTTCCTTTGGGCACTTTGTGTGCCACTGTCTGGTGCACAGTGTAGTGAGTGAGAGAAGCTAGTTGAAACTATCCCCAGGCCAGGTGACTAGGGCTCTTTGCCTTCTTCGAGAACCAACCTAAGAAACTGATTTCTCCGTGGAATAACTTAATTCTTTATGGCTCACCATCCAACTTTCTGGTGTTACTCTGAGATTATCTTTTCTCTCAACCCATTCGCTCAGCAGAGCTGATAATCAGACTCCATTCATTCACCAAACAGTGGCATCCCCAATAGGCTGCTTGAACTATGCAAGGTTTAAAGACCAAGAGGATGTAAATACAGTCTGTTCCCAACTGTCAAAGAGCAACTGGGGAGACAAGATCATCATGTAAGTCCTAGTTCAGGGTAATAGATACATGGAGCCACATGTCCTCACGCTGAGATGGAATTGAGGCAGGAGGATGCGATTAAGCCCCATGCCTAGGCTGAGACTGGCAAGCATCCACGTTCCTCTAACTTGGGCCTGCAGATTCCAATTCATTGCTGTTGGAGAACACAACATTGACTGACGTATTTAGGGATGATAATAAACAGAACAGAGGACCATATTCTCAGGGCAGAGTGCTGTGCTGCAGTTCCCCCTCTCAGGAGTAAGGCTCCAGCGAGATGTAAGATTTAAGTAAGAATGGGGGATATGAGGGGCAGGGCAGGTGGCTCAGCACGTAGGACTGCTTGCTATGCAAACATGGGGACCTAAGTCTTGATCCCTAGCACCCACATACACAGCTGGGCATAGCCTGTGAGTGTGTGTGTGTGTGTGTGTGTGTGTCCAACCCCAGCACTTTGGCAGAGATAGGTAGCCTGCTGAGGTTTTCAGGTTGCGGGTCTGGATCATTGAGAGACTTTATATCAAGGTAATAAGGCAGACAGTGGCAATAGAGTAGGAAAGCCAATGTGCTCCTTTGGCCTCGTGCACAAACTCACATATCTCCATATATGTGTGTATACATCCTGTAATACATCAAATACCTTCATACACGCACAAATACACATGCACGTGCACACATGTCTATGCATCGATGCTAAGAAAGGAGGCAGAGAGTGAAGGGGGAGGCCAGGAGCTGTCAGCTGAAAAAAACAGTTTAGTTACCATGGTCAAAGGTTACCACAACAGATCGCTTGGCACACAGCCACAAGTAGGGAATTAGGCAAACAGAAGCCATTCAGACCTAAGAACACACACACACACACACACACACACACACACATACACACAAGGGGGAGGAGGGGGTGCAAAGGCTCAGGCCTCTGACCTCAAGGCCATATTAATACAGAGTCATACAGCAATGGCATTCTGCCAAAAGTGGTTATGTAACAAAATATGTCACTATTTTCCTTGGGTTTCCACAGCACATCCAGTGTTAGCCATATTTTATATTTTATTTTTACATAACTCATACCAGATATCCATGTGTCTAAATATAAACCTGTGGCCTTCTGTTTCCAACACCACACATATGCACACATACACACGGACACACCCAAGCTTGGGTGCATACAAACACACACACACACACACACACACACACACACACACACACGCATTCACATACATGTGCATACATAAGTGACAGGTGATTGGCTGCAACTGAGGACTAGTGACAGATAATTGGCTGCAGCTGAGGGCTAATGATCCGTGATTTGCTCCTGAAAGCGTTAACCTCTTCGGCGCATGCGCTGACGAGTTCCTTGCTAGATAAGATTATCAGGACATGAGGTCCAGCTGGAGTAAGTCGCGCTCCTAGGGTGTGACTTTGAAGGGTCTGTCTTGCTTCTAGTCCCCCACCCCCACTCCCATTCCACTCTCTCTGCTACCTGGCGGCTATGAGCTAGCAGCTCCTAGACTTCCTGTCTGAACTTGGACCCCAAAGCAATGGTGACGGCTGGTTATAGATGACAATGAGCAGAAACTTTGTCTTGTTTGCTTCAGGTATTTTGTCACAGCAACAGAAAGTCTGACTGGCATACATTCTAGCTACTGCTCTTTTTCTGGGGTCACACGGATTGAGAAAAGAGACTATCCAGGAACCCTTGAGTTGGCGCCACACAGCAAAGATGACCCTCGGGGTGTGCCATGTCAACCTCAGACGAGAGAATTAGCACTTCAAGGTACTATGGTCAGCAGAGTGATGTCCAAAGCACCCAGAACGCAGCCCCTTTTGGTATTGCCCTGGGTGAAAATCATGCACAGCACCCAGGTCTGAGTTAAGGACTGACCGTCTGTCTGCACAGTTCATTGATACTAAGTTCAGAACATTAGCCCCATGGAAAGGTTGAAAAACTTGAAATTTCCAAGGCGTTCAGACTAGGGGTAAGGACCATAACAAAGCAACCCTGTTGTTATTCTCCCAAAATTTTTCAATCTTCCTGGAAAACAAGATGCTTCAGTCCATACTGTGGGTGCGATTAAGTCAAATTTATGTAAATAGAATTCTCTCTAAAACACACCCAGGAGAGTTATTATTTAAAGTAAAAAACACACAGTTGTTAAAAGGACTAATTTTCTTTCATCAAAATTGTTTGATAGACAAAATCTTTGTTGAGTACCAGCTTTCGCCAACTGCCTGGGAGAACCCGAGTTGCCTGGGAGTTTCTAGCTGACCAGGACATATGTTTGTGGGCATCTCAGCCAGTTTCATCCCCATTTCCAGCTTCTCCTCTCAACGTGCCTTTCCTGGTCTATAAATCTGTGTGTGTGTGTGTGTGTGTGTGTGTGTGTGTGTGTGTGTATGCATGTGTGTATGTATTAGTGAAGGCATATATGTGTGTGAGTGTTTGCATGTATGAATGTCAGAGTACATGTATGAGTGTGTATGCATGTGTGCATGAGTGTGTGTGAGTGTATTGTGTGTTTGAGTGCATGTGTATGTGCATGTGTGTTTCTGTGTATGAGAGTATGTGTATATATGTGTGAGTGTGTGTTGCCTTCATGGTCAAGGGCATATGTGCACACAGGTGCATGTCTGCACAACTGCACATGGAAGCCAGAGATTGATTTCTGGAGGCTTCCTCTGTCACTCTTCACCTTAAGTTTTGAAACAGATTCTCTCCCTGAACCTGGAGATTAAGCAATTGGTGAGACCAGCTGGTCGGAGTGCTTTGGGAATCATCAGTCACTTCCTTGACAAAGGCTCAGGTCAGATCCAAACTAAGGCCTCATGCATGCGTAGGGACCAGTTTCCCACTTGAGCCATAATAACATTTGTCCCCTGGTCTGCGCAAACATTACACACAATAACCAAACTAACAAGAGTTTCCAATTCTGAATCCTGATGTCTTACATGATGATGAATATATATCTATATCTATATCTATCAATCTATCTATCTATCTATCTATCTATCTATCTATCTATCTATCTATCTATCTCTCTCTCCAAAGAAACAAAGAAACAACAAAAACACAAATGAAACAAAACCCCCAAACATTAAGTAAAGACTTGGAGTCAGCTAATAACTTCAGTGCCCTACCTCCAATAATACTTCCAGTGGCTCTACAGCAGACAGTTGGAGGCAATTTTAGTTTGAGATGTCATCTGAGACTTCTGGTACCCACTTAACACCTCACTTTGTACTTGATCTGTATAGCTATTGGAGAATTTGAAGCCATATCCAAGTTCCGTTACTGTGACAACAACCTCAGACAATGAACTATAAAAGGGAAGGATTGTCTGGGTCACTGTTTTGGAGTTTCTATTCCCTAATGACTGACTAGTCTCAAGATTTTTGGAGCTATGAATAAAGCAAAAGGATCACATGGTGGAATAAGCTGGTGGGTGTCTGAGCAGCCTAGGAACCCACAATTTCCCTAGAGGGTGAACACCTAATGACTGGAAGGTCTTCCAGTAGCCCTACCTTCTAAAGCCTTCATCATCTCCAGCACCACAGGCCTGGGTCCATGGCTTTCAGATAGACCTTTGGGGGCCACCCAAGATCCAAGCTATATGGTCTAAGTTGAGCAAGGGCTTGACATAGCCCAGTTCATTCTCAACCTGTGGATATGGACCCCTTTGTGGGGTTTGCATATCAGATACCCACATATCAAATATTTACATTGTAATTCATAACCTTAGCCAAATTACAGTTATAAAGTAGCAACAAAAATAATTTTGTGGTGGTGGTGGTGCACCATAACATGAAGAACTGTATTAAGGGATCACAGCATTAGGAATGTTGAGAACCACTTTTCTAGACACTTCAGGTCTTCTTTAAGCCCCATCATGGAAAAGGTTCGGAGAAGAGCAACATCCCCAGTCTTGGAAAACAGTTTAGGGGAGAAATTTAAAAGAAACCAGATACCCCAGGTTCTAGGGAAGAGTGCTAGAGAGGAAAGACCTACAGTAGTTTGAACCATGTCTAGCACAGTATCCATTTAATAGAAATAATCCCAAACTTTCCTTCAGCCACAGAAGCCAAGCACACAGCAACAGGCAAAACTGTTCTTATCAATGTCGCATGTCACTCAACGGCTGTGAAGTGTTATTTCAATATAAAGTCAACTAAAAGGATTTTAATGAGATAGTTTAGATTCATTTATTTTGATTTTATGTTTCTTCTATAATTGCAATTTTATCCTGTGTGGTGTGATTGTGATGGTGTATGAGTGGCAGTCAGTGGTCAATTTGTGGGAGTCAGTTCAGCTCTCTCTTTCTCTCTATTATGTACGTGTCAGACATCAAACTTCCGGTTGTCAGGCTTGGAGGCAAGCATCACCTTTACCTGCTGAGCACATCCTCCTGACCCTTTGTTTCCTTTTCACTTACATTTACTCCAAATATTTTATATGTATAAAGTTATTATATAAGAACCATATATAGTTATACTTACATTTATAATTATATTTACACTAAATCTTTTATATTTATAAATTATTTGAGCATATTCATATTATATATAATATACAATATACAATGTATAAAATAAAATATAAAATAAATAAATATAAAATACAATATACAATATACTATATAATGTAATATACAACATACATATTATATATTATAGATACACACACACACACACACACACACACACACATACTAAATCAATGTGTATTTGCTACCAAAAGAGCATTTCAAATTGAACAGCTGACCTGTGTGACCAGGCAGGGAAAAACTAGAAGCAACTTAAGTTGGCTCGGTGACATTGACTAAAAAAATAAAAATAAAAATACAAATGAAGGCTTGGATCATCTCCTCAGAGTCTGCCATAGCAGTCTGAGCACAGGCAAAGACACTGGTATTTTTATAGCACTTCCCGGCAGATTCTGATATCCCAGGACTGATGACCATTGGGCAAGGGCAGGAATGTTCACTAAGTGAGAACACACAGATGACAGAAAGCTTTAGGGGGGGCCTGCCATCTCTTGTGTCCAAGTGACATAATGGGAAGGAGAGTTAATTATCATGGACTCTAATGTGTCTTATAGATCATGCAAGTCCAGGATTGGGTGCTCCTAGGTGGACTCTGGTTTCATGTGGTCAGTCCTCCCCTCTTCCTCCCTCTCTATATGATTGCGTTCTCTCTCTCTCTCTCTCTCTCTCTCTCTCTCTCTCTCTCTCTCATTTCCACAGACTCCACTTAGGACTGCCTGTATGTACATGTATGTAGGATCATCTTCTGGGACATGGGTAGCCTCTCAGGGCCCACAACTGTGAAGAAAGCTGGCGCTCTCTCTCTCTCTCTCTCTCTCTCTCTCTCTCTCTCTCTCTCTCTCTCATGCTTCTATAGCAGCCATCAACTGCCATCAGCTAGGGGTGGGACTTCACAAGCCCCTCCCCAGGACATGCACGGGGGTGGGGGTGGGTGGGGGTGGGGGTGGGTGGGGGGCGGGGCGGGCTTTGGATGGTTTGGTCTTGTGCATTCAGTGCCAGTGTCTGTGTTCCTGTATGCAACTCTATGTGCTATTGTGCCAGCAAATACTGTTTTGGCTACAGCATCCATTCCCTCTGGTTCCTCTTGTCTTAACACAGAAGGGATGTGCAAACACATCTCACCTGGTTGAACTTAAAAGGAGTTGACGACTCCCTAGCCACCCAGGTACCTCTGCACTGCGAGAAGCCATGGAGCTGACTCCTGATCTCTGCCAATCCTGATTTAATTGCTACTTGTCAATGGTCTTGTTTGATTCTCCATTTGAGACCTATCATGGTTTGAATATGCTCGTCCCAGGGAGTGGCACTCTTTGCAGGTGTGGTCTTGTTAGAGTAGGTGTGTCACTGTGGGTGTGGGCTTTAAGACTCTCATCCTAGCTGCCTAGGAGTCAGTCTTCTCCTAGCAGCCTTCAGATGAAGATGTAGAACTCTCAGCTCCTCCTGTACCATGCCTGCTTGGATACTGCTATGCTTCTACCTTGATGATAATGGACTGAACCTCTGAATTGTAAGCCAACCTCAATTAAATGTTGTCCTTATAAGAGTTGCCTTGGTTATGGTGTCTGTTCACAGTAGTAAAACCCTAGTAATAAGACCCTTCTTCCCATTTGTTGAGGTACTGATGGGTTTAGATCTATGGACAGGATTTTTGGCCCTTACCATAGAGCTGTTGTCTTTTCATGAGTTTTCATAAGCTCTGGCCAAGACAATGCATAGCTTCTCAGGGGGGAAAAAAAAAGTAAGTATTTAAAACTAATGAGCTGGCAAGATGGCTCAGTAAAGGTGCTTGAAGCAAAAGCCCTACAACATGAGTTCGAATCCCAGAGCCCATGTAAAGGAGGAAGGAGAGAACCAACTCTCCAAAGCTGACCTCTGACCTCCACACTTGCACTGTGGCCTTCCCATACCTATCCTCTTCCACATATCATGATAATAATAAGTAACAAATGTTTTGATAGAAGAAGTACAAAGGCGTCCTTCAGTGAAAATGCAGAGCAGCCTGGTGCAGGGGGCATCCGGAGTGTATGGCTTTCTGTCGAATCTCAGGAAGAGTTGAGGTGCAAGCAGCATTGTGTGACAGGAACGGGAGAAACACTGTCATCCCACCTAGCGAGATACCACACAACCTTCCTTGGGAGCTGAGGGACCAACTCTCTCCTGTTCCATACCTAGACCCTCAGTGCTCAGCCTGTAACCTGAAGGCATTCTCTCTTGCTTGCTTTTTGTTTCCAAAAGTGGGTCACTCTCCAGCTTTGCCTTTCAGTTCCAGGGAATGTGGCCTGCCTTCTATACGCTTGCTTAGCTGCTTAGGTCAAAGAGAATAAAAGAGACAAGAGCCTGCTTACTTGGGTCACAGAGCGAGCCTGCTGGAGTTTTGTCTTTTGCTCCTTGAGGCTTTGAAATGGGTTTCTATGGGTCCAGACTTGCTCCGGGAGGGCCCAGGAATAGCTCATTGTTTCTCTTACATTCCCGGATTTCTAATGGGTCTATTAACTGAGAGTCTCCTCTAAACTCTGAAAGAAAACCCCCAAAGCCGCTGTAATTACTATGTGGAGCCCCTTCCTGGGCATCTGAGGGGGGACTGACTGCTGATCAATGCTGGAACCCCGGAACAGAACAAATTGGTCCCACAAGCTGCGAGTGACAGCCTCCCTGAATGCAGCTGCTTTCTTCATTAGGCACCTAAAAATAGCCCCAATCTCACAGGCTGGTTTGCTGTGAGACTTCTGCCACATCCATTTGTCTGTCTCATTCAGAGTTTCGGTACTTCTCTGACACCCCGGCACTATCTCAGATGAAAAGTCCACTGAAGACCCGTTTCCTTGCCACCTCGCCCCCCAGCACACCCTCCAGCTCTCCAGGGCTGTCCAACGCTGTTGTGTACCAGGGAGGCTCTATGAATCTTCCTGCATCTTTGCCATCTCCATCTGTGTCAGCCAATTGCTAGCAAGGATCTACAACCGTTACTGGTTGTTTTTTTTTTCCCACCAAGGAAATGTTCATTACAAGTGTTCTTTTCTTTCTTTTGTCAGGGATGATGGCTCATGAAAAATTGGGTCCAGCTACTCCACCCTTTCCAGCTGACTTGAGGTTATATTAAGTTTTCCATTCAGACTTCACTGAGAAGAGACACGACTTCTTTGTCCTCCAAGGGTTGGTTGTGTGTGAGAGACCAGTGCCTAGGCCTATTTCTGTGCCAACATCCAAATGAGATACAGGGGGCTATGGAGGTGGCTCGATGTCTATACAGCACTTGCTGTGAAAATGTGAGGACCTGAGTTTGAATCCCCAGAGCCCTGTTGAAAAAGAAAGCAAGATGCAGTAACATGAATTTGTAATCCCAGTGCTCCTGTGAGGAGATGGGGGTTGGGGGGAGGAGAGAGTTCTGGCTAGCTTGGTTGTAGCAAAAGAGACCCTGCCTCAAACAAGGTGCTGACCTGGGGTTGGTCTCTGACCTCCACAGATGTGCTCTGGCACCTATGCATGACGCCAAATACATCACATGTTCACATGTGCACAAACACACCATACACATATCACACACACACACACACACACACACACACACACACACACCTTTAAAAAAAAAGTGATGCAGAAACCCAGTGTGGAGCTAGACACACATCTATGTTCACTATGGGCTATCCCTGCCCTCCCCACCTTGCCTCCTGGAAAAGTTGCCTTTGTATTTTCTTGGAGGTAGCACCATGGATTGCAGGAAGATGACCTCCTAGGGCAGTTGGTAGCAACCATTATCCTTCTCACTTTCAGATCCAGAGCACCAGAGGAAACAAAGGGAGAAAAACCAAGAATGAATTAAATCAAATGGATGCTTTACACTGTCCATTTATCCAAGGCCCCTCTTCCTGGACCCCCACGGCACAGGCCTACCTACCCACAATAGGAGGAATTACTTATAATTAAAATCCGGAAAAATAAACCCCCACCTTAAGTTCAGCCACACTGTATGCACACTGGTATATATAACTGGATGAATTCAATGCCTTTAATAGGACTGAAAATCCTCAAGATGAGAGCTAATGTTGCTATGGAAACGTCGCATGCCTTGACTGCAGGACTCGGTTTAAATTTGCAAACTTAGTACCACATTAGCTTTTTTTCATATTGGGTTGCTGGTTGATCTTTTTGGAAGATAAAAGAAGAAAAACAACATGTCCTGCTAGTTGCTCTTGTTACATTCACAGCTAAAGGAGAAGGTGGTTTGCAATCATCCATTGCTCCCCTACACATGCATATATATGTATATGTATATGTATATGTATATGTACATATACATATGCATGTGTATATATTATATATCATATATTATACATTACCTATATGTGATACAGATTTCCCATATATTACCCATATGATATATTTTATAACACACATATCACACACACAAACACACATACTACCAGCACACACAGAAGGAAGCCACCACAAAGAGATTATGTAAGAGTTAGGCAGGGTGAAAGTTTTGTAGCTGAGCAAGATGAATTCAGCTCCAAGGTTTTCAAAAAAAAATTCCCATGATTTTCTTGTTCCCACAGAATTATATGTCCAAAGCTTGGCTCAATCGCTAATGGCTCTTGCATTGAAAAGTCCTAATTTTCCAGAGCTCAGAGCCCTTCGGGGAATCACAAAGGCAAGAGCAGGAGAGCCGGAAGGGCTGACATTGCCTGCAGCCCTGTGCTCGTTCACGGACACCGTGTACTCTGCCAAAAAACAAAATTGGGACCCGCAGAGAAGCAACGAGGAGAGAGCACCATTTGGGAAATGGCTCAGGTTATTATTATTCAGGAGATAGAGTGTCACTCTCCCTACCTCTTCTCCACCCCCCTGCCTGTTGCTGCTCTTGACCTGGCCCATGGTAATCCTGGCATTTTGCTCAGCAGGGCATGTGGGTCAGGATTCACCTTAATGACCTCACACTTCCCTGTTCCCACTAAGGGGTGACAGCCATGCTCATCCCACATGACTCTTGCAAGGAATGATAGAAACGACATATGCAAACCCCCGAGTACCTTGCCAAGAATCAAGAGGTACTTCAAGAAATCATGCTTCCCTGCAGGTGAGAACTGTGCACTGTCAGAGTCTTTGGGGACACTGGAGAGGCACACTGGACTTGGTATGTGTCCGTCCGCTGAGTCTTTATGGATTCACAGATGCCCTTTCTTCTC
This sequence comes from Mus minutoides, assembly GCA_902729485.2. Classification (NCBI taxonomy): domain Eukaryota; kingdom Metazoa; phylum Chordata; class Mammalia; order Rodentia; family Muridae; genus Mus; species Mus minutoides. The sequence goes on from LR750240.1 coordinate 537,543, forward strand.
TCACACCCCTCCTCCCTTTGGTTGGTTTTGCTTGAATTCTGTTTCTAGTCTACTTACTCAGTCAATTATTTGTCTTGAGTGCTTTGGCTTCTTTTCTCCTAATGTCCTAGTGGCTACCACAGGCCAGATATATTATGCATTCTTAATTGGTGTAAGAGTGAGTTGGGGGGGAGGGGAGGAGGTGTGCATAATTTTACAGAGTCTCTAGGCTTTTCTTAGAATTCAATACAAAATTCTGTACCAAGCTTAGCAGAGGTGATAGGCATCCTGAAGCCCAAGCTTCCGGGGGTTTTAGACCAGACCCAGCTTCCTCTGAGGAAGCAAGATGGACCAAGACTCATCGTTTATTAGTCATTTCTCATTAACATTAGCCTGCCGTTCGCTGTGTGTGACCTTCAGCCGAACTAGCTGCAGCCTGAGGTTTGGTCTCCCACCCGCTTCAATTCCTTTGCTAGCTCACCTTAGATCTGCTTCTTGAGATACCGGCCAGCACAGGAAGCCATTGCTTCCACAAGGTGTGTCCAGCCATCGTGGAGTGGACCATCAGAAGGCTTTGCCCTCGATAGGGAAAACCTACAACCTGAGTTTCATCAGTGATAATCTATCCATTAGCCTTCCAGAGCTGTGAAAACTAAATCTCACAGCCTGGCTGACTTAAACATTGCTTAATTATTTCCCAGAATTCTTGAGGAGGCTTGTAAATCTAACGTCTATGGCTGATTTCTTCTGGCTGTCCTCAGGTGGCCTTCCTTCTGTGTGCGCAACAAGGGCAAGATTACTTACTTTGCTGTCCCTCTTCTGATAAGCCGCCAGCCAGCTTTGTGGATCAAGGCCCTGCCAAGTCGGTGATCCTATTTTCGTATTGTTTATGTTCAAATAGCCAGGTGATCAATTGTTTTCTCTTGAGCTTAGAACACAGGTCTTCTGCAGGGGAAATGGCTTCCTTGGCCTCTGATTCAGCTTTGCTTCCTAGCCTTTCTTTCCTTTTCTCGGCCTTACTTGGCTTCTCTGTTTGCTTCCTCCCTTCTCCCTCCCTCTCCCTCTGCTCTTCTCTCCACCCTCCCTCTTCTTCCCTCCCTTCTCCCCCTCCCACTCGTCCCTCCCCCACCTTCCATGGTATACTTAAAACACAGTGGTCCCTAGTCCTTTCAATGGCACTCAGTGTCTGCGTCCAGTTTCCACAAATTGAAACGGTCGACTAATGGGTAAAGCAGAAAAGCAAGGAGAGCAGACTCGATTGAGAAGAGATGTTTGTGTGAAGGTAGGCGTCATGTCCAAGATATGTGGCGTGTTACAGAACTGTGGGGAAGGAGGGACACCCTCCCCGCCCCCCCCCCAGCACCCATTGGATCAGAGCCCTGTGTAGAGTAAGAAATACCTCATGTAATGTTTTTTTCAAATCATCATGTAAATTGGAAATATTGCTCAAATTAATTCTAATGAGGTTGGGGTGGGGTGGGGTAAAAAACCAAAACAAGTAACAACCAAAACTCTTTAATAAAGTGTTCTAAAAAGAAAAAGAAAAAAAAAAAGGGAAAAAGAAAAGAAAGAATTATCGCCCACTTCTGCACTTCCTGCTTTTGGCAGGGACTGGGAGTGGAAGTCTGAAAACACTGTGAGACAGTCTGTTCTCATGGTATTTCTAGCTGAGAACAGGAAGGAGGGGAGCTCTTTCTGTGAGAGAGCCTGTTTTGCAGTGATTAGCAGGCCAAAGAAGTTTCGCTGGGCACCGAAGCTTGACAACCCCCGTGAGATCATCACCTTTATTGGGTCAGCCTAAGAGATCTTTGCCGGAAGCAGCAGAAGCAGAGCAGAACTATATCACCAAGGAGACAAGCAGCGCGAGACACCACTCCTAGGTGGCCATCCCTCTCTAGCCAGAGTTAGGTACCAGAGACAGAGATGGTACCCCACCGTGGCTCCTACCCTTCCCTTCCCGAGCCTATGAGGGAGTTGGAAAGATAACGTATCCATAAATGAAAAAAATATTTGGAAATCGAAACAGTGCTCACTCTGCTATGCCAACTGGGCAGACAACTCTAGGTAGGCACCCCCCCTTGCGCTGCGCAGGGCTCCTCGTGGGCTTGCATTTGTGCCCCACCCAACCTCGGTACTCTCCTCGCTCCTTGCTGGAATAGTCTGCACCTTCAGGCAAAGCTCGTTTCTCGACTAATTGTCTTGCCCATCTCCAGTCACAACAGACTTCCCTGTGTGTGATGCCGATGAGTCACGGAGGCTGAGTCACGTTAGCAATAAGCCCGGGATGATTAATGCCTATTGATTGGCTGGGCGTGCTGGAACCAGAACGATTCCAAAGTCTAGACGGGCTCGTACTGTCCCCTAATTACCTGAGGAGGGTTCTGTGCTCTGGTGCCTAACGCTGCAGTAGGCATTCCAGGGAACGCCTTATGGTCACCATAACTCCAATTAGATGGCATAAACCCCCTGAAGGCATGTACCAATGATGTCTTTACAGGCAAGACCAATCCAGGGCTTAGAGGGAAAGGTCAGGTGTTTCTACCACGCTTTCTTTGAATGCTCAAGGAGGGAGGAGGGAAAAGGGATGGGATTCCCCCCTTCTGAGAGTAATCCTTCACTTATCATTGAGAATACTTTCTGGGAAAAGATTTTATTTGATTTTCCCTTTGATGAAATGTACTGTTAAAGATGTTCTCCTAACAAAGGACTCGAATTCCAAGCTTGGCTGAAACAGCCATTACTATGTGTAATTAATTATTTAAACCCAGAGAGTATGCTTACACAGTGAGAAAGATAACATTTGCTAAGGGTCTATCTCTTAGACTGTTCCACTTAGGGCCCGCCACAATGAATTTACTATGGCTTTTGTTTTGTGGGGTGTTTTGTTTTGTTTTGTTTTGTTTGTTTGTTTGCTTGCTTGCTTGTTTATTTTTAAAGAGTTTCACTAAGTAGCCAAGGATGGCCTGTTGATCCTCCTGCCTCAGCCTCCTTAGTGTTGGATTTATCCAGTTAACGATGATATTTTGAGCAACATGGCGACTTGATATACCCAACCAAGTAAGAGGATGGAGGAAGGAGTTCAGGATTAGCATAGATTTCAGGATATGTCTATGTTGACATTTTCCAGATCTCTGTGAAAACCTAAGGTGGCTTCATGACTTTTTTTTTTATCTTTCATGCTGGGGATATGGTAACTCACAAGATGCACACATGAGAACACCATTCCTGTGTCAGGCAGTACAGAGAGTAATACACCCAAATGGTACAAGAGGGTGAGAGAAACAGGAGATAAGTATAAAACTCGGCGGTCCTTAGCATGCCAGATCAGACTGCTGACTACAGGACTGGCTTGTCTGGTGGGTTGGTTTGGTTGCTGTTTTAAAAAAACATGTTTATCAAAAACTACATACATGTTCATTGTAATAGATATAGAACAGAGCCTGGCATAAAGGTGAATGTCTATGTCACTCAGAGGTGACCTGTGGATCTTTATCACTGAAGTCAGTTTTTGGAGCACCTTATGTGTGTACAAGTAACAACAGGATCCCTGTTGGTCTTCACAATCTGCAGGTTCAGCATCGACAGATTTTACCAACCCTGGAAGGAAATGTTGGGAAAGAAATTGTGTCTGCACACTGAACATGCACAGATCCACTCCCACCCCGTCATCTCTAAACAATGCAGTATGACAAGTGTTTGCATAGCATTTGCATTGTATTAGCCATTGTGAGGAACTTAGAGATTAGTTAAAATATGTGGGAGGGTTAGAAACTCAGTTCAGGGGCAGAGCACTTACCTAACACACATAAGACCCCTGGTTTGAGACCCAGTACCACACACACAGACACACACACTCACACACAGACACACACACTCACACACAGATACACACACTCATACACAGACACACACACATACACTCACACACATATCCACACAGACACATACTCATACACAGACACACAGAGAAACACACACTCATACACAGACATACATACACACACACACTCATACACATACACTCACACAGACACACACACACTCACACACACAAACCCACACTCATACACAGACACACACACACATTCACACACACATTCATACACACACACACACACACACACACACACACACACACACACACTCATATATGGGAGAGTGGATATGGTGGTTTGAATGGCCCCTATAGGCTCATAGATTGGAATGATTGGTAACTAGGGAGTGGTCCACTTTGATAGGATTAGAAGGATTAGGGGGTGTGGCTTTGTTGGAGGAAATGTGTCACTGGGAGTAGGCTTTGAAGTTTTAAAAGCCCATGCCAGGCCTGGTTCTTCCTCTGATTGTAGATCAAGATATAGCTCTCAACTGCTTCTGCAGCACCATTCCTGTCTGCTGCTATGCTCCCTGCCATGATGATAATAGACCACGCCTCTGAAACTGTAACCAAGTCCCCAATTAAATGCTTTTGTTTAAGAGTTGCATTGGTCATAATGTCTCTTCATAGCAATAGAATATTGACTAAGACAATGGATGTGGATTATATTATATTAAAAAAAAAACAAACCACCTCGCCAATTTATATAAGGGAGTTGAACATCTGTACACTTTGGTATCTGTGGGGTCTAATTAGATTTAACCTTCTGTAGATATGGAAAGACTGACATCTATACTCATTTACAAACCTTTGGTTTTTGTCAAACAATATGCAGTAAGATTCTTTCCCTGTGATTCTTTCCCTACATAATTTGAAGTCCTTCTGTGAGCTGCTTTGTAATGGTGTCATAATGTACTGTCCAGTGACCACACCACATTGCATGTGTCCAGTCTCCTAGAACAGGAATGAAGAATTGTTTTTGGACTACTACTAATATGCACAATTTTGGAATGAACATAATTGTCGTCAAGTATTCACGCATCTCCTTGATGATTTCCTTAGGAGAGACCCCAAGAAGTGAAACTGAAACATTATAGGTATGGCTACCAGAATAGGTAAGTGAAAATCGATCTATATATTTAAGCAACCCTTGTGATTTGATTATAAGGGACTTTTATATTATGTAAACATTATCAGGAGAGATAAAGTATCTATCACTTTGAGTCTGGCAACAGAACATCTTCCTAGATTTTGGCTGTCATTTTGTAAACACCTGGAAATTTACTCTGAAAGGGGCAGACAGAGTGAGCAAGAGTCACCTGTCTCCAAGACGCACAAACAGAGCTTCACTTCCTTGACTTGGCTGCCTTCCGATTCTTTACTATACTATTGTCTCACAGATCCAGAATTACAATTTAAGGCTGATATTTAATCAAACTAAAGATTAAATAATGAGTTCTACCAGGTCAGTTAGATAGCTTTGGAGACTCCTAGTCATCTTTTATCCGACATATTATCAGGGAAATTTCAGAAATTAAGAATTCATGTTTTAACTTGCAATCATTCTTAGTATCATGATGGAATTATGAATCATTGACTGTATCCTGCCTGGAGCAGGAGTCATAACTTTTGTCCTGCGTATCCACCCTGTATATGTTGCCAGTATCCACCCTGTATATGTAACTTAGTAGTCTTCTCAATGGATAAGACAAAAAGCATCATAGTATCTCAATGATGGTAACTATGTAATATGGTTCCAGAGTGCACCAGTAGTAAACATGGCCACCTGAATGCCTGGATGTGCTTCCTCTAGGGGAAAGGTAAAGTCACTTAATAAAGAGGACAAATTGTATCTAGTACAGTAAACTATTTTGCAGGACATCATTTTTCTTTTATCTTTTGTTATGGGGTACCTGAAGAGAAAAGCTCATGCCTGGGCCAGGAAGCAGGAGTGGGTGGGCTGGGGAGCAGGGGGAGTGGGGAGAGGGTAGGGGATTTTTGGAGGGGAAACCAGGAGAGGGGATAACATTTAAAATGCAAATAAAGTAAATATCTAATAAAAAAAGAAAAGAAGGGAAAAGAAGGGAAAAGAAGGGAAAAGAATAGAATAGAAAAGAAAAGAAAAGAAAAGAAAAGAAAAGAAAAGAAAAGAAAAGAAAAGAAAAGAAAAGGGGAAAAGCTATGGGTTTTATGTGCTGGGAGACTGTAATGGGCTGTAATGAGTGGGGCTTTCTGGAGGAGTTGGATGAGGGTGTAGAAGAATAGGGTGTGCATCTGCCTGCCCCAGGGAAAACAGTAATAGTCTCTGAGAACTGGGTCCAGTGGCACAAGCCTTTCACTCTTTGGTTAGATAAAATTTTTAAATGATGGTATTTCGTCATTTTAAATTCTATCTGACTTTCTCTTCTTCAAGTTTCCAAAATAATCACCTTTGCCTAGTTCACCTGAATGGAAATTAACCATAAGGAAAGAAGATCAGGTAGCTGCCTTAGAATTAGAATGTGTCCCCTTAAGTGGGTTTTCTAAAGAGGTTACAACTAAATTTCATCTTTTTCTGTAGCCCTGCATGAATATATTACACAAAATGAAAGACATGACTAAACACCCGAGGACCTTCAGGAGACTCACTCAGACACCACGATAACAAGTGTGGTATGTAGGAAACTGGTTTAAAAAGAGAACATGTCCAGACATAGAACATGTCACCTGGCCTTGTTGTTGTTGTTTTGTCTTGTTTTGTTTTTTTGAGGCAGGGTTTCTCTGCATAGTTTCGGCTGCCCTGGAACTCACTATGTAGAGCAAGTTGGCCTTGAACTCATAGAGATCCACCTGCCACTGCCTCCCAAGTGCTGGGATTAAAGGGTGTACCATCACTACCCAGCCAAATATTAATTTTTCAATGACTTTGACATTTTCGATTCTAGATTGTTTCTATGATAAGATATGAGTTCTGTTATTTAAAATGCTTCTTGTCAGCTCCCTCACTCTATCTTTATAGAGAGCCTTCTCATCTTCCAGGTAAAGGCAACGAGGCTTCAGGAATTAAGATCGGGCCCACGTGTCACGCACAGCGAGTGCCTGTGGGAGAAAGATCCGAGCACAGTTATCTTGGCTCTCTCTCCTGTTCCCTGGGCTATGAATACACTTACACAAGGAATTTTCTGGAATGTCCATTTATTTCTCAGAAAAAATTTTGTTAACATTCCCAGTGGTTTTCTTTTTAATTTACTTTTCTTGGGACACATATAAAAAGGCTGCCAACATTTCTGGATGAGTCACTAAAGGGTCCCCAGAACCCTTTTAAGAGATGCTCAACCCCCTTATAAGTAATTCATAGGTGAGATCATTATAGAAATGTCTAATTACTTCTACAGAACTTTACAGATCCCCCTAGGCTAATATCCAAGTGGGGAAGAAATGACCATAACTGTCCCCTCAGGGACTCCACTGATTTCTTGTGACAATTATGAACTATAGTGCCTAAGATATGCATAAATACTTGTGTTCTTCCTATGGTAGGCACTTATTTATCAGTTTTCACAAATGTTTCTACCACACAATAGTCAACAGTTGACCTGCATTGTTAGAAAAAGTATGCTTGGTAGAGATAGTTTGATTTTTTTTATATCTATACACATAGATCCTTTTAACTTTCAGAAATGCTGTTGGTTAAAATGTACTTTAAGTAAAATGTAGTTTAAAATACTGCAGTTTGCCCTCTGGGGCTAGAGCAATGGATCAGCAGTTAGCAACACTTGTGTTAATCATGAAGACTTGTGTTTAGATCCCACAGACCATGCGTGACAGATCACAACTTCCAGTAACCCCTAGATGCAGGCACACAGATAAACGTTTAAAATGTTTCCAGCTATTTATTAGTAAGATAGAGTAAAAAAAAATCAATGCCTTTCCACCTGTATCTCCCAACACACAAGCCAACAGCTATGGGTACTTGAAGCTGTGCTGTCTGTCCATTGATGGCCATTGCAGAAGATTCACTGTGACTCAGACTGACCAACAAAAGCAAAGCTCTCTTTAAGCCGATTTACACATGGCACAAGCCACCAACGGATTGAATACTGCTGGGTAGCTATTAATATGTATAAACTTTCAGTTGCATGCCCTGGACCAAAAGAAAAGAATTGCAGGCCCACCCTTATTGCACTTAACATTGTTTAATGTCAAGATGTGCCTGAAAACCTGGAGTTTCATGTCAAAGCTTTTGCTCAGTTAAAACAACAACAACAACAACAACAACAATAACAACAACAATAACAACAACAACAACAACAGCAACAACAAATCCAACAGCATAATCCCTGCTTCTTCAGACTAGGCCCCAAGTCAATAGTGCCTTTGCTTTACTTGAAAGAAACGTGTGTTTGATCGGGCACTTAGATCCATCTCAGAGCTAGTTTATCTTTAATAAAGTGGTTAAAAAAATTGAAGAATGAAAGATATTGTTTCAGTCTTGGAGGCCTTTAATAATTTCTTGGATTAAAGGATTAACCTCATTTTTAAGATCTAAACCTTCTTCAGTCATGGAAGAAATGTGGGTCAGTGACGACCTGCATGCTTGCAGGCCTAACCGCTTCAGCGAGCGATGTCCCTATGTCCTAGTATCATGGAAAACCCAACCCTTGCTATCAAATCACAGTCCAGCAAGTGTCTCAGCTCACCATTGGCTACTGCCTCACCTGCTCATCAGGGCTTCTGAGTCCACTGTGGAGTCACAAGGAAGACAAACAGGATCAACAGCAAAAATGTCAGAGAAGTGATTGAGCCACGTGTCTCCTCCTAAAGGTCTGGGAGGATGTAAAGGGTAGGTGGTACCCACTGCAGTGATGGAGAATTGCCTGGACATTTGTACTTCCCATCAGAGAACTAGAGTTATGTGAGTGAGGTCAAGGTAAGTGCTGGAGTTTCCAGAGTGCAGATACCTACTTGCCTCTGCCTATGATGTCAGTGAGGAGAAGGACATCCCAACAGTGCTCTGATCCATCCACACTCCATCTTCTGTGTGGTGGCTCCCAGTCAGGGCATGGGCTGAACTCTTGGATGAAGAGCAAAAGAGCAGAAAGGATTCCCTCTCTTTCAGAGCTCATACCCTTGTAGCCCTCCTACATTACAAAAGTCTCTCTGACCTCTCCTGCCAGGGTGGGAATACTATCTCAATAACTCCCTTTGACTCCGTCTCCATTGATGGAAGTGTTCTGAGGTACATGTGTGTTCTCTGTTTATTTATAAGGATGGTACATGTGTGCTTTCTGTTTATAAGGATGAACAGTATCTTGGTGTCATGATATCACCTCAACGTTGCCATGGTTGGAGTTTTAAAAAGCACAGACATCGGACCTTGTTCTCTCAAGGGCAGAATCCTATGGTGTCATGGGCAAAGATATTTTTCTGCTTGTATGTTTTTTTCTTCATTTTCAACATTTAGCATAGTTACATTGATATGCTAACATAATTAACCTGTCCTTGTGGAGAAATGAACAGATGCCTGATATTGAAATAAAAAGCGCTCCTTCACCCCCCCATTTCCACCTCCCTCAACCACAGCAGCAAAATAATTATAGTAAAAAGCTGCCAGCAGATCTTAGCATTCACAGCAGTGGGTCCAAGCTGAGCCAGAATTGTTAAGGCTGGTGAGACGGGAACCTTTGGTCAAGTTCTGACTTCGAAAGCCTGGGGACCAGAGTTTAAGGTCCAGTGCTCAGTTAACAGCCAATGGGGTAGCACATGTTCCACAGTACTGAAAAGATGGAGACAGGATGATTCCTGGGCTCTCTTGCTGCCCAGCCTGGGCTAATCTGCAAGCCCCTGGTTCATAAATAATGTGGAGTCAAATTATTATTAATAATAAATTAATTCCATATTATTAATATACTATTACTTTTATAATTTATAATAATTAATAATAGTTATTATTATTGTTCTTATTGTTATTACTATGGTAGATGACTCCTGGGGAATAACACCCAAGATTGTAACAATTCCCGCATTCACAGACACGGATGCCCCTCCCCGCAACAATCCTTTAGAGAAAATTCATGGTATCTTTCCATCCCTCACAGCATTTGTGTAACTTCTGGGGAGTTACTAATGCATCTGTCGAATTAACCAGGCACCAGCCACTTAGCAAGCTAAACGCAGCTCTCTGTATCTGAACCTTTGAAAGTTTTCTCAGCCGTTGATTCATGCTTAATTCTCTCAGTGGATGGATGGCATCCTGAATTTAGCCACACAAAACAACATGCCAAAATACGTAAACAAAATAGGTCCCCCTCAGTTTCATAGTTGAAGGATAAATTTAACAAAAATCTATAAATTTCCACGGGCGTAAATCTCTAAGCACAGCGTTTGGCCTGTATAAAAATCTAATAGTATTGGAGTTACTTCTCAGAGCAGGCTATAAACCCTGGCAGAGTTATTTGGGTAGAACAGATGCAGCCTGTGGGGAGATTTGAGCATGATTATGGCTCATCACTGTCAACAAATCACACAACATTTTATCCCCTTAGCCAGGACACTTGAATTTCAGGTGGGGAGTCTCTCCATCTGCTAGCCTTGCAGAGTATAGGCCGACATGTCAGTGTGCTGTCCCTAGGTTCTAGAATCTCTGTGTAGTCTGCTCCCACATTTAACTGGACAGCATAGAGGGTCTGGCAGTAGGGTAGCTTAGCAGAAGAGGAGGGACTGTTTCTAATTGCCTGTGAAAGTGAACAGCGTCTTTCCTGGCTTGATTGGAGGGCCTTCGTTCTCAAGCCAATCCATCTCAAGTGGATGAAGAAGCTTGCTATGCAAATGAAGAGTCAGAGAGGTCTTATTCCTTGCTCCGCCCCACATCAGCCCCACCCACAAAGGTGCTCTTTGGTGAAAGACTGATACCAATGCAACTATTGGCAGATGACCCAAATCTTAACCTCCTCTTAGAATTTCCTAATGAATGGCCACAGAGTAAGCCAGACTCAGTCATATCCTATGCATTAGTAGGGGTGTATTGGCTAGTTTTGTGTCAACTTGACACAGGCTGGAGTTATCACAAAGAAAGGAGCTTCAGTTGAGGAAATGCCTCCATGAGATCCAGCTGTAAGGCATTTGCTCAATTAGTGATCAAGGGCTCCTTGTGGGTGGGATCATCTCTGGGCTGGTAGTCTTAGTTCTATAAGAGAGCAGGCTGAGCAAGCCAGGGAGGCAAGCCAGTAAAGAACATCCCACCATGGCCTCTGCATCAGCTCCTGCTTCCTGACCTGCTTGAGTTCCAGTCCTGACTTCCTTTGGTGATGAATAGCAGTATGGAAGTGTAAGCTGAATAAACCCTTTCCTCCCCAACTTGCTTCTTGGTCATGATGTTTGTGCAGGAATAGAAACCCTGACGAAGACAAGGGATGAAATCTAATTTTAAAGTATTAGTTCACCTGAGCTGGGAAGTTTGCATGCAAGGTGACAGATGCGGTAGCAAGGTGATGGATACGGTAGCATCGCCTTTGTACAGACTCAGTATAATTTATTACATAAGCGAGTTGTGGGTGCTGACAAGCTGTGTGCTACTGTAGTGAATTCAACACTTACATATTCATGCTCCAGGAGCTCCCAGGAGCTATTTGGGGAGAAGAAGGAAGGAGTTCTACAGCATTGTGTGTCAGTGTTAAGGAATGTTCCTTGAAAAAGCCTTATTACCTATGTAGAGATTACTTGGACTGGTTAAAACTTAGTCAATACGGAAAGTTGGAATGTTGTAGATCAAGAGACAAGGGGCTCTTTAGTCTCCTTAGTAGCCATTTACCATCTGACCAGACATCCCTTGTTATCTTAGTAGACTGTTGGCTTCAAGTCACCCCGATCTTAGAATGTCAATAGCTTGTACCTAAAACCAATATTAGGGCTTTCTCTGCTCTGCTGGAACATATCTACCCAATTTGCCTTGATTTATAACTTCTTTCTGTCCCATGACTGCAGAGTTTGTGTAACAGCTTCCTCTGGGGAACATGTCACTTGGGACAACCTGAATCTGTGTTCCCCCTGGTCATGGTTATTCATATTCGACTCAGAATAAACTCTCTCATTCCCTTTGAGCAAGAGCTGTGTTTTGTGTTAAAAAGAAGTTATAAAGTTAAAGTATCAGACCCAAGGGAGACACAGTCAGCCATATCAGGCATACAGAAGCTGGGAAGACGTCCAGGGAAGCCTCTGGAAGCCAGAGCCTGAAGCATGTGTAGGTGTTGTCAACGAGAGAGTTAGGCATGTGGGAAGTATTCCAGATAGAGGAACGCATGGCTTGGAGGTCAATGTTATGCAAGGCACACTCCAAAGGGCATTGCAAAGTCAAGTCAAGTTCACAGGACTTGGCTTTATACTAAAGAGCATTAAGGGCAGTGGAAGATCAAGACCAGTGATGACCCCAGGGTGAACCTACTGCTATTATTCTGATAAATGGATGTAGTTGCAAACTATCCCCTTAACTCCTATTTCTGTACCCTTAGGTTAACAAGACCTAAAGAAGCTCCTTTGCATAACAGATGGTGGTTGACACAGAGAGCCACAACTGGCCAGATGTACAGAACAAATGTCAATGAGGTACTCAGTCCCAAATGGGACATCTAGATCACACCCATTCTCCAAGGCTCAGGGACCATCTCAGAAGAGGGGATGGAGAGACTGTCAGAGCCAGAGACCCAGGAGCACTAGAGGGAAACCATCTTCTGGACATGAAATAGCCATTGTACTCATAAGTCACAGCAGCTGTGGTCACCTGCACAAGATCAAGCCAGTCAACATTGAAAGCGTGGAATGGGAAGGTGTTCATGAGCCCCAAACCCTCACCCAGGAACGAAGAACAAGTGATGCCTTCTGGGCTAGGGAAAGAGGAAAGTCAGTTTTCTTTAAAGGCGATGTTCCCTATTGACCCCAGTGGATGACCTCGTATCCAGAAGGATATGGACAGAACAAACTGAAGTCCATGGGTTATTAAATTAAAAAAAAATTCTTTTTAAGGATAACATGGCTGGGTGTGGTGGCATACACCTTTAATCCCAGCCCCTGGGGGGACTGAGGAAGGCAGATCTTTATGAATTTTAGGTCAACTTGGTCCACAAATCAAGGCCAGGACAGCCAGAGAATCCATGTCTCAAAAACCAACTAACTAACTAACTAACTAACTAACTAACTAACACACACACACAAAGGTGGGGGTGTGTAAGGAGATGTGACAGATCTGGGGGAAAGAACTGAGGATTAATATTTTATGTATCTCCCCCATAATACATTCTCAAAGAACTATTAAGACATTTTTTTAAAGATAAGTGAGATGCTTAGATCTGGATTTCTGGACCATTCTGCACTTGAAGCTAATTTACAACAACTTCCTTCCATTGCCAAAACATGGCCATCTTGAATGAATAAGTTTTTGTTTTCCTCACCATGGGAATACCATTGTCTTTACTATGTCAATGCACACTGTCCAGTTTTAGGTGAACACAAAACATAAACAAACAATGGTAGTAACAGACACATATGTATCGAGTGATTCCCAGAGAACAAGAGTGATATAAGCTTTCAGAAAATGATCTAACTTAACTCCTTTGAAATAACTCCTAATCGCCATCCAAAAAGGCGTAAGCCACCCTCTCAGGTCCTGTAGGAAGGAAGCCATAGTCTCAGAATTTCAGTGTTGATTGTACTCCCCACCAGAAATATATTACTCACTGTACCCCAGATCCACCTCTACATCACCCTTCTCTTGCAGCCCCTCTGCCACCTTCAGAAGGGGGGAAAAAAACCAAGATCTCATCAGAAATACTCCTCCATATTAATTGAGAAGCATTTACATCAGAATGTCTGACTAAGCTTTCTAAGACTTTGTCTCTACAGCCGGGCCGGTAGAGGCTAAGCATGGCTGTGCATACCATCAGCCGATTTGCGTGAACAGTGCAGGCAGACATCAAGTTGGTCCCCTGGCAAATGGGTCAAGGTCGGATTTTTGGTGCAGTGGTTTTAAGGAATTCCACACTCAACTCCCGCCAAGCGCTAGGAAGACGCGTAGAGAGGCAGCAGCCTTGGAGTGTCTCCCTCTGGATGAGACTAGGAAAGGGTGAGCCCAAATCGGAGAAGAGGGCGTGAATCACGGAGGACAAGAAGAAAATTTCATATACCCGTGGGCCGGGGTGGGCTCTAGAGGACTGGGCCATGAAAAGATCTGACCTATATGGAACAATACCATGGGCAGAAATGGAACAGTGCCCTGGTTAAACACCCACATTTGCTTCTTCAATGCGTGCTATCTCCCTTAAGCAGGTTTTACCACCACACATCCTGATTTGGAAAATTGCCTATCTCTTCCTAAGCTTGAGGGTGACGGAGGGTCAGAGGGAGATAAGACGGAACAATCAGTAATTGTATGCTTTTTCGGGCTAACATTTCCAAGCCTTTGCAGAAAGCCCACACCTTGAAGAATATTTCAGCCCAGCTCCCTGGGTATGTAAGTATTGACACATTAAATGACTGGGCTGAATTGCGCTTTTCCCTGGAGCTAAGGCTGTATATGTGTATTCTTAGCTGATGCTGCTTTCCAGGTCCTGGGCATCCTTAAGAAGAATCTATCTCTTCCTGAACTCTTGGGACCTTCTCCATCCTGTCCCTTTGTAGTCTGGGCAGCTGTTAAGTTGAGACAACTAAAAATGGTGCGTGTCTGCGTTGGGAGAAGAAGCCTAGGAGGCTAGAGAAAGCGGAACACCTCTCTGACAGTCCTGGGATTGGATGTCTCATTCCGGGGACCAGCTCAAGTCAGTGAACAACATCTTCTAAGTGAGCAAAGATGATAGAGCGCCTTCCTGGCTCACACACCACCTGCAGACTGAGCTGGGTAAAGAGAGATTTATGATCCTTTCCCCAAACACGCCTTTCTAGATACAATGCCTCCTCTCTTCCCAGTGAGGCCTGGGAACACGATCTCACAGGTGGTGTCTGCTTTTATGAGCTCTGTCCTGAAATTTGGTTTGAAATCTCCACACACCCTCCCCCACCGCCCCCCCCCCCTTGTCTCCCGATGTGCTGAAATGTTAGCAATGACTTTGGGTCTTGGGCCCCATCCAATACAAGCGGAAGAGGGAGGAGTTGAGACCTATGCCTAGGATCTACAGCCACCAACAGCAAGATGGCCACTGGGCACAAATTGCAGCAAGTGGGCGTGGTCTCTCTTTGCCCAGCTCAGTCTGCAGGTGGTGTGTGAGCCAGCAAGGAGCTCCATGATCTTTGCTCACTTAGAAGATACTGTTCACTGACGCTTTAGTTACCTGGATTCCGAGGCATACATTTATTATGCTTAAGAGTTTGGGGCTGGGATGTAGCTCAGTGGTAGAGCACATGCCTGACATGCAGGAGGTTCCGGGTTCCATTTCCCAGCAAAGCAAAATGAATGAATGAATGAATGAATGAATGAAACCAAGTAAATAAGTTTGGCCCCAGCTTCTGTTCATTTGTAATGATTCATGACTTCCTATCTTCCTTCCAATGGCTTTTACTACTGCCTGGAGGTGGGGCTGGGACTAGCTCTTCTCTTCCCATGATCTGTGTGCAAAAATAAATAAATAAATAAATCAATAGACCCTGTTCATTTTATGAGCAGTACTTTACATTTCTATGGCACAGGAAAAGGGCTGTTCCTTCAGGATGCCTTTATAGATGATCACTCTCATTGTTTAACAAGCTTTTCATTGTTTGTGATTTTCATTTCCCTCTATAGTTCAAGGCACTTTGGAAAAAAAATAATTCTATTCAGCACTTTTTTTCTTCCACTCATAATTCAAGCAAAAAGAGTCACGCGGCATAATAAGGATAATTAGCGCGACTGAAAATAATCAGCCTGGCCCCTCCGTGTGCACAGTATCCAGTTATCGTTTTTTTTTTTTTTTTTTTTTTTTTTTTTTTTGTGTACTCTCTGTCAAGGCTAATTACTACTCCTGTAATTAGTAACCTGTTGAAAGAACAAAAGAAAACACAATGCTGTCCTTAAATAAATAGCTCTATTTCTTCTCATATCATCTCAATAAAACCCATCTGGAGCGGAGTCCATCCTCATGGCCACGAGGTGAACTACGGCCGTTTGTCCTCAAGAACACAATTAGCTCTCAGAAGAACGACTTTAAGTGTGCATGCACAGGAGGAGGGAGAACTTTTCTAATAAAGATAGCTGGAAGCGATGATCTCATGTTTAATAAGGCTCAACATTTATGCCGCACTCTTCCTTTTCATTAATTTGTTAACCCTGGCTCAGTATGGGAGCAGGCGCTGTGTAAACGGCCATATGCTTCCCCAGTTAATATGTTTCAATCCAGATGAGCAGACCGCATCTTCCCTCTCGGAGGAGAGATCTGCTGCTTATGCCCAGCCAAGAGTGCAGAAAAGAAATATATTTCCCTTTTGTTCCTACTGGTGACGTGATGCATGCTGGGAAGGATTCAGAAAGGTTCAGTCCGCTTGTTAACCGTGCTATCTGTTCCTACCTGTGTCTGCTGTGGAGTTTTCTTGCCTGTGGAGGCTCTAGACCTCAGCTATACCTGACCATTTGGACCAAAAGAACAAGGTGATGGATTCTGAGTTTTCAAGATTATAAAACGGCTACCTCGACATCCCTCTAAACTGAATTCTGGGATCTTAGAAATAACAGATCTATAGAGAAGGAAGACCATACCTGACACAGTTAGATGCCTGTCATGGTGCTTGAGGGTAGAATCCAGGGTCTACCACGGAGGTACACCCCTACCCTGTTTTATCTCTTTTATTCTGAGACCAAGTCTGATTGACTCCCCAGGCTTTTGTCAAACTAGCACCCTCTGCCTCAGCCTGGCAAGTCACTGGGATTCCATGTATTGCTGGAATTCCATGTGTCCTGGTGGTTCCTGTTCCACCACCAGGGTCAGTGATTTCAGCGTCGTCAGAGCGAGTGAGGTACAGGCCATAGACACAACACTACGTTGCCATCTATAGCAGCCGGAGAAGTTCTTCTATGAGCCACTTGTGGTCGCTAAAGTGGAAAATGTCCACCCTTATCTCCAGCATTTGAACACTTGGTCCCCTGTTAGTGGTCCTGTTTGGGAAGGTTTCGGTGGGACAGCCTTCCTGGAGGAGGTACCTCGCCAGAGGTGGACAGGGGAAACTGAGATGCACTTGACTGCAAACGAAGTATTGTTTGTGAGATTTCCCAGGAAATCACATCTGGGCAAGGATTAAGGCCATATATGCTTAGGCTTTAGTAAGTATTGCGATTTTAATGTCCTTATTTGAATCTCTTCGGGAAAAACAAACAGAATATTGTCTTCACGAAGCCGGCAAAGGCCACTGCAAATGTTGTTCATCTGAGTGGCATTCTTGCTGAGAGACTTCAGCTAGATTCATGTCCTCTTAATGGGGCGCCTCACGCCGACTGGAGTCGTTCATCCCTCATCAGAGGAGAAAAATGAGAAATGCCGGGGAAGACATTGCTGAGTCAGCAAGAAGTCTGTGGAGAACAAGGAGGCTCCAAACACTGCGGCAGGGTGTTCTGATTATCAGAGAGGGAGGGACCCAGGTGCTAGCATGGATTGTTTCTGTGAGGAACAGTCTTTTTTTTGGTCAACAATGCCTAATCCACCAATGGCTGGTGTTCTACAACTCTTCCTCACCTTGTGAAACTGTTTCTTGCCTGTTTGCCCAACCTCTGCATGCCAGACATTCCCGAGACTGGACTCCATTTATAGCTTCCCTCTTCACACTAATTGAGAATGAGCTAGTTGCATCAGATAGGGAAGGTCAAGGTTCCACCAATGGGGTAAGCCATAGTTACCTCCCTGAATTAGGATAGAAGTAAGTGAACTGATAGCCCTAGTGTGCTCGCTGGTCTCCTTTGGGTCATTGCACCACCATTTTGCGTTGTGGCTTTGATTAAGAATCTCATAAAAGGGGACTGGAAAGATGACTTGGCAATTAGGGAGATTTGGTTTTCCTGCAGAGGACCTAGGTTCAGTTCCTAGAACCTACACAGGGACTCATAACCATACAGTTTCAGGGGATCCCAGGGCTGCCTTTTGGTCTCTATGGGCACTGCATATACACAGTACACGTGCATGCAAGAAAAACATGGATGGAGACACATAAATAAATAAATAAATTTGAAATAATAAAAAAAAATCAAAGTTACCTCTAACCTCCTTTTGGAGAAGACAGCAAATTATTTACTGAATACTGGGAAGTAGGATTAATTACTACCTAGAACTATTCAGAGAGAAAAGAGTAAGAGATGCAAAATGGACCGACATTGATACTCTATGAAAACCAATAGAAAAGATCGTTTGCGCAAAAAACATTTCTTTAAATAGACATGACATCATTATGTAGGAGGTGGGATGGACTTCCACATGGACGCAACAGGCAGCCTTTGGGTTATAGAGGGAAAGTGAGAGGGATTTAGCTCCCAGAACTGTCAGTGTGATCCGGGGGTACAATGAGCTCCTTGAAAGGCGAACTGAGTCCCCCATTGCTGCCTACACTATAAACAAAATGTAGGCACCAGAAGGGTAATCGGCTAATATGGCTTTTGTGGAATCTACTTCACAATAGAAGAGAATCTTACAGTCTACATGATCTTCCCATTCTTGTCTTGAGTCCTCCCCACACAATGAAACTGAGGCTCTGCCTCAAACTTGGAGGAGCTGGGGGGGGGGGAGGACTGGGCACACTGTGAATGAATGTGATCTAGGGCTCTTGGGGGAGGGACCTAAAAGGGAAGTAGATAACTATAATTTTTTGATTTTAAAAGCTCATGAAGGTTTCTAAAATTATCTGGAAAGGAGCTTGTTGAAAGAGGAAGTGGAAGGACAGCCAGAACCTTACCAGATGCAGAGTCTAGAGCTGATCTTAGTCATCATTCAGCATGTGCAATGGAGAAGTGGACAGAAGCCTGCCTGCCATCTGAGAAAATCGCCAGAGCACTCACTCACATCTCCATCTTTCAGGAGAGGAGCTTGTGTCTCAGAGAGGTGTCCCACTGTTCCCAAACTCACAAAGCAGACTTAGGGCACAGCCACATGAACATCCTGTAGACCTTCAGTCTCCCAGGGGCCTCAGCAGGTCATGGTAGATAGAAAAATACAGAGGGATAAATAGTTGTCATAGAGATGTTTACTCTGTACACAGCATTGGCAAACTTTGCACTCGGCACACCCTTCCCGTTGCCCTGATTCCCACAGTCCTTGAGCTATAGGTAACCTTGAGCCCAGTGTGCTTTCCCTTTGACTCACTGGCATGCTTGTCTGTCTGTCTGTCTGCCTGTCTATCTATGAGTTTGACATAGACTTCATTACAATATTAATTCTTTTCTTTTTCTTTGATTTTTATCTCAAAAGCATGTTACAGCAGAGTATTCTCATGGCCTGCCTGTCAAAGGGGCAAAGAGACTCATAAGGAGAACTCTACATTCATTTGTCCATGTGCTCTCAGGCTGTGGTAAGTTCCTAGAAGAGGATACAAACAATATGGGCTAGATTAATTCAGCAGACTGCTTGGATCCACACCATCAAGAAAGCCATCTTCAAGGTAAGAATCGGATCCAGCCACTAGAAGGGGTCATAGAAAAGGCAAGTCCAAGGAAAGTATACCTGAGTGGCTTGTGAACCCAACAACCTCAAAATCCAGCCATTTAGTCGCAAAACCTCATAGGCCGGCAGCCATCTGCTTTGTTTACTGTGTGTATTCAATGTTCTTTGTAACTCCTCTGTGGCCCACTAAGCTGAAACAGACCCATTTTGTATAAATGAGAGTTGGCTGGAATTGTAGGTGGTTTCCAGTGGGGGAAGTCAAGGCTAGGTGAATCACAGCAAGATAGAAACATTGAGGAGAAAGTTAACAGGGAGGTAGTTCGAGAACAGTTGAAGTTAGTTATTAGGCACATCTCAAAGTCGGCAGTCAAAGGTGACAGGATGAAACTCAACAAATAAACGGGAACTAGTTTGCTTTGAGAATTAGCAGTCTTGTAAATATAAGATGCTCGGAATCCAGACACCTCAGTAGAGTTAGTCTTTCACAGATCACGTATGGACCAGAGCCTAGGAAGAAATGAATCAACCAAGGGATAAAATAGATACCCACAAGCCACTCCAGAGAGGAAGCAGAACTGGCCCCATAGCTGTGGCTCTTGCATTCATGGGTTCAGTAAGATGGGGGTTCGGAGCAATATCTTCATGGTTAGCAGTGTGTACTGCTACTGCAGATCATCTGTGCTTGGATCCCAGCACCCACATGAAACCTCACAACCATTTGTAACTCCAATCTCAGGGATTCATTGCCCTCTTGTGACCTCTGTGGGCTCCTTTTCACATGTGGCACACAAAAATTCATACAAGTAAGTAACTTAAATACAAAGTATATATACATATATATGTATATATATTGCATTATAAACAAAACCAACTTAAAAATATTTGGAAAAATATGTCTGCTCTGAATATATCCAAACAATGGATTTCTTTTCTTGTTATTCTCTAAATGGTATAGTGTAATGACTATTTATACAGAATTTACATGGTAAGTGATCAAGGGAGGATAGGCCACGTGAAAATTCCAAACCATTTCATATTAGGACCCTATCTATATTCCTGAAGATTCAAGAGCGGCTGTAACAAGAGTAGAGTGAAATCCATGGTCATTGCTGCAGGAGCAGGGTCTTGGCTGTAAAGAGCACTTCCTGCTTTTACAAAGATTCTGGGTTTGGGTCATAGTGCCCACCTGGTAGCCCACAACAGTCTCTAATTTCAGTTCCAGGGTATCCAGTGCCCTCTTCTGGCATCTAAGGGCACTGCGTGCATGCAACACAGCATGCTCATGTGCAGGCAAGCATTTCTATGCATAACAGAAAGATAAATAAACATTAGAAAAAAGCAATGCTTGCAGGTGGTAGTTGGGAAAATGGCTCAGTCTATTAAATACTCACCTTGAAGGTGAGGCCCTGAGTTCAAATCTCCCATAAAACCGAGTGTAGTGTTATAAACCTGTAATCCCAGTTCTATGACAAGACAGGAAAATCCCCAAAGCTCTCAGGCTGCTAGCCTAACATATAGTACTAGACCTTATCTCATAGGATGGACATCTGAAAATGTCTTCTAACCTCTATATGTTCACTGTGGTACACAGTATTCACTTTCACACATGTGCAAACCTGGATATGCACATATATGCATCATTATACAGACAGACAGACAGACAGACAGACAGACAGACACACACACACACACACACACACACACACACACACTATCTTTAAAAAGAAATAAGCCAAGTGTACTCTTTATATTGAACATGATTTTATAAGTTTTAAATAGAACACAGTTCACCCAGTACAGTTTCTGCTGGTAAAGCCATAAAGCAAACACATAATATATTTTGTAAAACTTGGCTCAGGTTGGGAGGACTTGGTCATCACGGTCCTGAGACAGGCCATCTGGAGAACCTTTAGAATGCTAGGCTCTGATCTAATTAATAAGGGGAGCACAAAAACCTACTGGAACTTCCAGATCAGCGTTCCTCATGTCTCTAATTGTAGCACAGGGCTTCTCAGTGCAGACAAGCTTGTGAATTTCCATGACTGTGCTCATATAAGACCTTTAAAAATCCAAGACCTGTGCGTTCTTCATGAAAATGCAAGAGCCCCTGACATTTAGGGTAACAGAAGGAGTTGCTCTGATATTCTTTGCTAAATTTACAAGATTTGGCTGAGACCCCAAGCGTCTGTCCTATCACTGTGAGCATTAGTCAGTCCTTACAGCTTTCTTTAGCTTACTGTACTCCGGGCTGTGTGTTAAATGCTGTGAACCATGTGACTGGTAGGCACAGAAGTCACCCAAGCGCGAGTAACATTTTATGAATTGTTTTATCTTATATGTACGAGTGTTTTGCCTGCACGTATGCCTGTGCACCACCTGTGTGCCTGATTCTCATAGAAACCAGGAGAGGGAGTTAGATCTCTTGGAGTCTGAGTTGCAGATAGTTGTGAGCTGCCATGTGGGTTCTGGGGACTGAACCTGGGTCCTCTGCAAGAGCAGCAAACTGGGACAAAGCCATCTCTTCAGCTCCTTGGGTATATTTTTTATTTAATTGTTGGCTATATGAAATCATCAAGCCAAAGTGCTGTGAGATCAGGAAAGTTTAGATAGACTTTGTAGGAGAACAGGGAGACCCAGCAGAGGGAACCATCATGGTCATTTGAGTTAGAACAGTCTTTTAAAGATGGCATATTGTGACATTCTCAAAATGTTTTTCCAATAGTTCTCTGAGACGCCAGTCTATCACCAGCAGAAAGTTTCTGAGATTACATAAAAGGAACACAGCAAATTAAGCAGAGACCAATTGTCTCCACCCAGAACTCTGCAGAGACGTGCATACCCCACTCTGGACTAAGAATCAAGGCCCTTGGGTTAATTCACCAAGACCTCTTTCTCACTTCAAAGACATTCTGAGAAGGAAGAGAGGAAGAGCCAGAGTCATGAAAGGAATTAAGGTCAGGAAACGATTACAGTTAAGTAGGAAATCATCCCCAGTGTGGACACTCCTCGGTGTTGCAGCACCATTGGAAAAATCTGAGAGGAGTTGGGGTTTCCTCACATTTGAGGCTGTGGTTTGTTCATTTGTTTGGGTTTTGCTCTTGTTCCCCACCCCCACCCCCGACAGGGTCACATGTATCCCAGTTTGGTCTCAGATTTGCTATGGAACGAAGGTTGACCTTGACCTTATGACCCATCAGCCTGCGGAATGCTGGGATTACAGGTGAGTCACACCATGTCAAATTTCATATTGCTTGGGCTCAAGCTTAGTGTTTTGTGCATGGTTGGCAAGCAGTCTACTAAGTAAGTTAAGGCTCTAGCCCCATATTTGAAAGTTTTGGGTGCATTTGAGAAGGAGGCATGGAACATCAGGAAGGACCATGACCACATGATCCTTCCTGATGCTCCAGAATGGAGGACCTACCAGGCCACCCTGAGACCACAGCCGCCAGAGAATCCTGACATCTGCCATCTTCCTTGTTGATGATGTTCCCACAGACGGGTCGGTTTTCCAAAGGGAGGAATTGAGGAACTTCAGTTAAAGCATCATCTCTAATAATGAATATTTCTGTTGGTTTATCAAATCTCTGGGAAATACAGGACACAGTGTGTGCGTGGATGACACAGTGTGTGTGGGGATGACACAGTGTGTGCGTGGATGACACATTTTGTTTGCTTTAATATTTGGACTCGGATATTTTTCTGAGCACATTTGTAAAAGCACTGTTAGAAGGACTTTCCTTTCCATGAATAATTTTAGGAAGTGAAGCATATAGTAAGATTGGTGACCAACAGATCCGTAAGTGTTGCATAAATAATCCAGGAAACTGCAAAATGGTCCTATGTAAAGTCACTCCACAAATGCATGTTTAATTAGCACCTACTAATGTAACAGATGCATTAGAAATAAGTTAGGGTGACCTGTACTATTCTGAACAATACAGTATCAGCTCAGAGGGGCCAAGGGCATGTAACATAACCTGTTTTTAATTGAGCAACTTGTCACCCAACAAACTAAGAGACAGCTTGTGTTTTATATGTTTCTGTACTGCATCATTATCCAACAATAAATGCAAAAATAAATTAACAAAAAAAAGCCCTCTTGAATTTTTTAACAGAAAACAAAAATTTAAAGGCACAGTTTTCTTTGGATTTAGCTTTAGAAGATTTTATAAAAGAAGTAGACCTATACCTTGATGATTATTTCAAAAGCAAAATTTTAATGTTTAAAAAAATTGATTTCAGTGTGTGTGTGTGTGTGTGTGTGTGTGTGTGTGTGGTGTTGTATGTACATGAGTTTATAGTTAGGCACATGTCTGTGTACACAGGAGTCTGGAGGAGTGTGTGTTATATGCACACGAGTGTATGGTTGTGCACATGTCTGTGTAAGCAGGAGGAGTCCAGAGCAGAATTTCTGATGTCTCCCTCTATCACTAACCCTCTTCTTGTCTTGATTTAAAAAGTCTCTGTTTCTGACAGGTCAAGTGACCTGCAAGGTCTTGGGATCCTACCATTTCTGCCCTTCCTGCACAACCACACTATGCTTGAAATAAGAATGACCTCTGAAGGGGTAACCTGGAGAATGGAAAGTTATGACTCTAAACTTTAGAATTTATTTTAATTTTCTAAAGATACTTAATTGAAGCTTGCTTTTTAGTAAAAATCAGTGTTTTAACACACACACACACCACCAGCACACACACACACACACACACACACACACACACCACACATACACACGCATACCAACACCATGCACCAACACACATACACCACACACAAACCAACACCGTACACCACATACAAACCAACACACACCACACCACACACACACACACACACACACACACACACACACACACACACACACAGGATTAACTGGCAAATTGTTAAGAAAAATAGCAAGAAGACAGAATAATACAGGATTGCCATGGGAAATTTGTGTGTCTGAGATGTCCCGGGATCTCTCAGCAAGGGGCAGGTTATTCATTTTTGGCATCTGTAATTCTGGCAATTAAAGGGATTGCTGCTCTGGAGATAAATATGGAAAGGTCAAAGGTCAAAAAAGGTCAACAGTCAAACAGTCCTTCTCTTTGCCTGGATCCCATTCCAGGCCACTGTGTAACTATAGTTTTTGTGCTTGTCTGACCCCCATATATTTTATTTCAGGACCAGCAGGATCCCCTCCCTCTCACCCAGTAAATGTCTCTTCCTCCTTGCCCTGTCTTTCTGTCCTCTTGGTTTGACTCTTCACTTCTATACTGCTCAGGGCACTAACCTACAGCTTCAGAATGGGCCCTGAAACTACAGTGTTGCTTAGACCCCGATGCATTCAGAATCAGTAAGGAATTTGTTCATTCCTTTCTGTGAACAAGATTCAAGGTGTGCTTTGGGCGTCTGCTCCGCTCCTGGTGCTGAGCAAGTCACTGTCTGGTGACACCCTGTCTTCCTTTGAGGCCGTGACCACCTAGTAGACATCACAGAACGAATGAGGACCAGAATGAGCTCTGGTGAGTACTTCCAGAGGCGTGGTCCACCCTATAACCCATCAAACCAACCTGTACGTTTGAAAAGATTTGAATCCTGGCCTTATTGGAGAATATTCTGACACTCTTCTTCAGTTGGATCTAAATGCTTTCTCATGTTGTATATGCGCTTGCCCACATGTGTGTACATGCATGCAGAGGCTGGAGAACAACCTTGGGCATCATTCTTCAGGCACCATCCACCAAGTAGACTAGGCTGGCTGGCTTCTATGCCCCGGGTATCTTTACTTGTCTCTGCCTTTCCAGGGCTTGTGTTACATGCACACACCATCACGCCCAACTTTCCACACGGGTTCTGGGGATCAAACTCAGGCCCCTGTGCTTTTGAGACAAGCACTTTCCTGAAACGGAGCTCCTGAGACCCTCTAGTCTCTGACAGGCTCTCTGCAGTAGAGTGGTTGATGTCATATCCTGTGATGGCAATTGCACACTCACATAGTACACAACAGAAATTATTTATTTATGTCCCTCTCATAGCTGAAAGGATTGCAAGTGCCCTATATAGAAAATCTGAATCTGGAGTTTATCTAAGACAGCATGAGTGTACTCTAAATGCAAGAGACATAAATAAAGGAATATAATGATGAATTGTTTTGTAAACTGAAAAATACATTTGAAATGCAAATGTCAGCTTCATAAGTTCTTTGCCTTCGAAGTCCAGATTTGTGTATGTTTGGTTCTATAAAATATGATATACACATCCATATTTCATAGAGGAAAAATCCTAGGGCTGGCTTACGACTTAGTTAGTTAGCATCTTGAATTCCAGAGAAACTTGAGATACTTTCCTTATTTTCCTTGGCCTTAAGCTTTCTCACTTATTTAAGGTTTTTTTTTTCCTTACACACCAAGTCTTTATCTAAGATGCCTTAAGTCTTTTTAATAACTAAATGGGGGTACCAATTCATAAATAAAACACAAACTGCACGTCACATCTCTGGACACCACCCTCATGTTGATATACAAGACTAGATGTCAACGAACCCTATTTGGTTTGGTTAGAACATTTATACCATAAAATACTTGTGCCATTAAAGACATTCACTAGCTAAGTACAAATTGGACTCTGTTTGCGCTTGCCCACATGTGTGTACATGCATGCAGAGGCTGGAGAACAACCTTGGGCATCATTCTTCAGGTACTATCCACCAAGTAGACTAGGCTGGCTGGCTCCTATGCCCCAGGAATCTTTACTTGTCTCTGCCTTTCCAGTGCTTGCGTTATGTGCACACACCATCACGCCCAACTTTCCACATGGGTTATAACTCATTAGGAACTCCTTTTAAAGACCAAAGCTTTTTGTGACTCTAAGAACCAGGACTCTGGAGCTAGAAAGATGGATTGGAAGTTTAAAATAACCATTGCTCTTGCAAGGACTGGGTTTGGTTCCTAGCAACCACATGAAGTTCACAACCATCTGTAAATCCAGTTCTGGGAGATTGGATGCCCTCTCCTGGCTTGTATGGGCACCAGACAATGCACACTGTACAAGGTACACATGCAGGCAAAACATGCAAAACAAAAACAAAATAATCTCTCTCTCAGGACACGTATTATTGCTTTTAAAGCTACTGCTACCATGTTATGCTGGAAGAGTATCTCTGATGTAACTTTTGCCTATGAATATGAAAATAAGAACAATCTAGGCTGCCAGCTCTGTAGTCTCCTTGAACACCAGAGGCCGAGAAAACAGCATTGTCAAGCCTTACACATATCAACAGAATAAAATATTTTGAAGATACACTAGTCACATATGGTTATCCCAGAATATCACCATCCACGAATATGGGTGTTATTGTTTTTTTGTTCTGCATGAAAGCTTCACACACTCTTTCACAGATATGCCAAGTATAGCTTGACTCATGATGCATTCATAATAGACACTGAGAGCTGAACACATGAACTGCCTGCAAAATAGTGAACCGCATTTTTTCTTTGCCGTCGACAAAACCGGCAGCATTTTCTTTGACTTGAAGGAGAAATCAAGACATTTAGCTACTAGTCTGAAGAGTTTAGGGAAATTTGAAACTGGTGTAGCAACGTAACAAAGTGACTTTGTTGTGTTTTTTTACCTTGGTGGTCCTTCAGTTAAAAAGTTCAGTCATTGCCGTCAGATTGCCCATGGTTATGAAACTTAAAGGATGCTTGAGTCCATTATAAAAAAAATGGCATAGTATATGCATATAGAACTCATACATACCCGTGTATGTGTATGTGTATGTGTGTGTGTGTGCGTGCGCGCGCGTGTGTGTGTGTGTGTGTGTGTGTGTGTGTGTGTGTGTGTGTGTGTATGAGAGAGAGATAGACTATTTGGCTTCCTGATTCTCATCCCCACGTATGCACCCCAAAAGGTCTGAGACAATTGTAATTCCATTCATGCACAGCATTCAATAGGATAGGGACATTGGATAGGAATCAGGTTCATGACCCAGGTAAGCCCATGATATCAAAGGGAATGTTGATCACTCTAGGTGTTTCCTTGTCCTCAGCAAAGAATGGCAGGAGATAGTCTCTTGCTTTGGACCTTTTAGAGTGTAGATGGGATGCCCAGTAACACTGTCAAGATTTTCACTGTCAACTTAAGGATAAGGAACAGGAAAGAGAATGAAGCCATGAATTCATATAAGAAAGACCAGAGACTTGTGATAGTTAATCTCACTTGTCCACGTGTGAAATAGACTCATGTGGGAAATGGGTATGTCTGTATAAGGTTGCTTGGTTACATTAATTTAGGTGGGTAGACTTGCTCACCATGACTTCTCCCATGCCCTGGGTTTGGTCCTGGACTGCACAATGGAGAAAAGGTGGATAAGTAGAAGCATGTATTTATTGTTCTTGGTTTTCCAGTGAATGCAATGTGAGCAGCTGCTTGCTGCCTTGACCTCCCCTCTGTGAGAAACTGAACCCTTGAACTGTGAGCCAGAATGAGCTTTTTCTCCCAGAAGTTGCTTTTGTCAGGGTATTTTATCATAACCGTGTGTGGTGGTTTGAATATTCTTGGCCCATGAGAAGTGGCACTAATAAGAGGCATGACCTTAATGGAGGAGATATATAAGGCTTGATTAGAGGAACTGTATCACTGTAGAGGTGGGGCTTTGAGGTCTCATATACATTTTCAAAGCTGACCAATCAGGCCTCATGCAGACAGCATCAGGACCAGCCCTGATACACAGTTTATATGCTCTGGAAGGAGTAGCCCCAAGGCATCAGAAACCATATCTTAATGTTCCATCACCAGAGCCACCCCCTTGTTGCCTGTGGAAGGGAGTCTCATCCCAGCTGCCTTCTGATCAAGATGTAGAACTCTTTTGTTGTTTGTTTGTTTGTTTGTTTTGTTTTTCGAGACAGGGTTTCTCTGTGTAGCCCTGGCTGTCCTGGAACTCACTCTGTAGACCAGGCTGGCCTCGAACTCAGAAATCCGCCTGTCTCTGCCTCCTAAATGCTGGGATTAAAGGCGTGCGCCACCACACCCAGCTAAGATGTAGAACTCTTAACTCCTCCCACACCATGTCTGTCTGCACACTGCCTTGCTTTCTGCCACATGAGAATGGTCTAGACCTCTGAAATTGTGAGCCAGCCCCAATTAAATGTTGTCCTTTTTAAGAGTTGCCTTGGTCATAGCATCTCTTCACAGCAATGGAAAATCATATCTAAGACACTACAAGAGAATTAACTAAGGCAGACATGTCATGTGGAGCACCTTAACTGTCTTTTGCTTTGGTCTAGAAGGTCGTCCATGGGTTCATTATTTGAGCACTTGTTCCACAGATTGTACACACCGTGGAAGAGTTAAAACCTTTATAAGCTGGGCTCTGGCTGGTAGAAGTAGTTCACTATTGATAGATCTATAGACTTGGTCTCAATCCTCTTCCCTGCTTTTTTGCTTGCCATCATACAAACACTCACCACTCCATAAAAACAGTACATCTAGACCTCCAGTTATGTGAGCTAACACAGCTCCTTAGTCAAGCCTATTGGCTTAGGTTCTCTATCATTTGCAATTAAAAGCATCTTTATTTGCATGATTCCTCCATTCTTACAAATTGTAATTCTAGAGGTCTGTATTAGTTACTTGTGTGTAGCTATGGCCAAATAGCTGACTGGACACTCAAAAGGAAGAAAGGTTTACTTTGGCATACAGTGTCACAGTATCCACCATGGATAAGGGTCAGAGGAGTTTGTATCACGGAAGTCAGAATGTTCAGGAAAGGGAGACATAAAAAGAGATGAAGGATGCCATATCCCCAAGGGCATGCCTCTAATGACCTTTTTCCTTAAACTAGGCCCAAACTTCCAGCTTTTCAGTACCCCCGAAAAATGATGAGGAGTAAGTGAGCCATTCTTACTGTCTCTGGAAATACTGTCACAGACATCGCCAGGGGTGTGCTCCATTAATGTCAGGATTTAGTCACTAGTGAGCCAGAGTACACATCATGATCAGAGACAATTCACAGTAATATGGAGCCCACTTCCATTTTGAGACACTTGGTTTCCAGCGCTGTCTCTGCCACTCATTATCCACCCAATCAGTGGGAAGTCTACTTGGCTTCTTTCCAATTTCATGCTGCTTTTTAAAAAAATCAAATGAAATTCAACAGGACTAGAGACAATACTTTCTCACCAGGCATTGTTCTAGTCATCGGTGATGGAACATTAAGATACAGTTTCTGATGCCTTGAGGCTACTCCTTCCAGAGCATCTAAACTGTCCAATGCATGAGTCTGAGGACTGAGTATCAGGGCTGGTCCTGATGCTGTCTGCACGAGGCCTGATTGAAATTATTGGGCTTTCTTGGTTTGAGTGGAAGAAATGAGAAGATGATTTACCTGGAGAAACACAAACAGGTGTAGACCTCCCACCCCCAAGTCTTAACGCTCAAAATAAGAAGTCTAGAATAAGCATTTATTCGTCACCTTGGACTTGGGAGGAGTAATTCTTTTAAATAAGAAGGTGTGGAGTAAATCATTAGTTCCTCCACCCCATTGGTAGAATAATTTCTTTCATCTGTCATTTGTATCTTCTCTAGAAAGAGCATACATTTAGTCATGCCTCCCAGGTAAAGTCACACATGAATTTTATTTACTGAACTATTAGCACTCACTTTTGAAACCGTCTTTCTATGTAGGCCAGGTTTGCCTAGAACTTAATTGGATAAGCCCGCTCCATCTCAAACTTAAATTCTCTTGTCTCAACCTCCAGCACAAGAAGTGATTCTCCACTTTTCTTCTCTGTATTTTCTCTGCCTAAGAGAACCAAACACCATGTAGACTATGGCTAAGGACTCTTCTCTCCCTATCCCTAATCAGTGCAGAGTGTTGGGAGCTCTGTGAGCCATAGAGCATCCATGGCTCTTGAAGGGGCTCTTGGGGTGGACGAAGGTCTCCTACCTTAGCCCACAGGAATGCCCAGCACTGAGTATTCTGGTTTGACTTAGTGCTCTATGTGGGCATCTTGCATCAGTTTCTCTTGAGCTCTTGTCTCTGCTGGCCACACCAAAGGTCTCCTGTGAGACGAACCCGGATGTGATAGAAATAATGCAAACCGTAGAACACAGCTAGCTTGACTTCCTTATGCATTATGTGGCTTGGACCAATTCTTTTCAGCCTTGGGACTTCAATTTATATGCCAATGGTCCTAGGTGTACGCCATCGGGTTTTGCACCCTTGAATTCAAGCATTCATAGACTGAAAATAAACTGAGAATATTGCTTCTATACTGAGTACGTGTAGATTGACTTCTTCTTTTCATCATTCTGCCCTACAAACATAGATGGCAGCTATTCGCAAGGCATTTACACTGTAGTGGATGTGGCGAGTCTTCTAGAGATGGTTTGGAATAAACAGGATGACGTGGGAAGGTGATAAGTAAGCAGTCTGCAATTTGCCAAAAGGACTTGAACAGCCTGGGGTTTTGGCATTTGTTGGAGAGGCTCTAGAACCAATCCCTCCTAGAATCCAAGAGATGACTACATAGTCTATGTAAAATAGGCGGAAGCTATACCCAAAATAAAGGAAATGCCCAAGAAATCGTGTCTCCCTTCCCTTTGTCCCTTTTATACCTGGTCATTTGGCTATCACTGAGCCCAGACTTAGTCACTGGATGCCTTACTGCTGAGAGAAAGCCTCTGATGTGTTCTTCTGAGAAGCTGACCTTCTAAAAAGTCGATGAAATGAATTCTGAAAGCTGTATTTAAAAATCAATCCTGGCCGACAATTTACGATGGTCCTTCTCTTCCTCTGTCTGCTGCTTATTCCTTCTCCTCTTCCTCTTCATCCACCTTCCCTCCATTTTCCACTTCTTCCTCTTCCTCCTTATCTTTCATCTTTTTCCATAATACCTTTCCCCCAAAGGAGTCAGTAGGACTTATAAAAGTCATTTCATAAAATCTACTTGTTTCTGCAAGAACCCTAAGTGGAGTTTAATGGTAAGCCATCTTAGGTTATAATTACACGGAGAATACTAAGTTTATGTCAAAGTTGCATTCAAGGAAAGGCAAGATAAAATATGAGTATAAAACATTCTCTCAATGTACAAATTAAATCAGAAATAGCACGAATAACATTCTGCACCAATATGGCAAAGCTAATGTTTTCACGTATTGATTTTATTCTAGCATTTGTCAGGATTATATTACATGACCCGGCGTATTATCCAATCTATCTTCTGTTACAAAACCCACAGAAATGGATACTATTGTTAAGGAATTACAAAGCAAATGGTGTTTGAAACGAAACAGGCTTTCCTGGAACATTGGTATTCTGTCAGGCTTTTTTGGAAGTCTTTCTAGTGAATAACGTTTTCGACTGGTAATGGTTTTGGGCCGCTCGCTACAATGCTATAACCTGCAGGCGTTTCTGCTTTTCCATATTTAAAGTACAGACAAAATAGTGAGACGTTAAGTGTTAGGACTCAGGGTCAGGGTTGGGATGGATGTGATCCCACTGTGAGATGAAAAGCACCTTTGCCCTTATTTTATGACACAAAAGAATCATATTTCACAGGCAGACACATTATCGGCAGCTCCTGTGACTATAGAGAGAAAGCCCTTTTGGAGAAGAAATAGTCTGAAACACGGGACGACGAGTTGACAGGCTGTCAGATCTTAAGATAAAAATATTGGAAGGAAAATCAAATTGAAGGAGAAATAAAAACGGTGAAGTACTGAGTTTACCCTGCCGTTAGAGGGGGCGCTATCAGCCACTGATGGCTGCCGAGGGAGAGAGTGTCAGTTCTTCAGACTCTTGGTAGTGTGTCTGTGTTCCAGTGCGTGGCTCCACACTTGTGCACATACAAGTAGTGCTAATTGGACTCCGTGGGTTTGGAAAAACAAACAAACAAACAAACAAACAAAAACAAGGACAGGATGTTGGCAGCGGCGGGGGGGGGGGGTGTTAGTAGGAGGGGCTTGAGTGGAGTTGTGGGAGGGAGCAGGAGGTGGATATGATCAAAATATTATATCATCTATGCATATGACATTCTCAAAGAAGAAACAAAAATACATTAAAAATATCACTGGACTTGTCAATTCTGCTCACTGTCCTACAAGTTGAAATGGAGATTCTGCTTGAGTTACCTTTACCTTGAAAAATCAAAAGTGCTACATTTCTATTTTTCGAAAAGATTTATTTATTTAATGTATATGAAAAGAGCATCAGATCCCAGTATAGATGGTTGTGAGCCACCATGTGGTTGCTGAGAATTGAACTCAGGATCTCTGGAAGAACAGATCGTGTCCTTAACCACTGAACCATCTCCCCAGTTTCCAGGGCGCTACATTTATATTTGACGTCTCCAACTCACTGTAAGAATAAAAATCAGATGTCTTAAGCTAATGACAATTCTCCAGGAAGTACAATTAAAAATATTGACTTTATCTATGGAAATATGTATCAGTAGTTAAATATATTATAATCACAAACATTCAACGAAATGTTAAAAAAAAAAAAAGAAGAAAAAGCCCCCAGTGATGGGCGGGAACTAGCAAAAAATGTAAATGTGTGAGAATAGGGGGAACAAGAAACATGTTTATAGGATTCTGGGATCCTGAGCTGGCTGACCCTCAGTCCACTGTTTAATTCTCAGTAGGAACGGGTCTTCTCACTTCATGTGTCTTCTCTTTTTTTCCCCTCTTTTGGTTGATTCCTCCCTTTCCCTCTCCTTTTCTGGAAAACAAGAGAAGGAAGCACCAGCCCTATCTCCCTGGCCTCAGATTGATTTCTATAGTGTGCAGCCCTATTACATAGCCATAGGGTTAGCATTCATTAACTGCCCCCGCAAGAAAGTAAGAATATTGGGTGACTCATAACTTTTTGCAATGAAGATGACAATTTGCTAGGGCAAGAACAACAATAATAACAACAACAACAATTCATATCTTAGTGGGGGAAAAAGAAATCCCAAGGCTACAATTATTCTGTGGCTTCTCACACCCAGGAATTCCAGGAGAGAGTTGGGTCTTTCTCATCTAGAGAGCAGAGAGCAAGAAGGAAGCTAAAGAAAATGAATGTGGCTCATAGGAAACTGCCCATTGGGTAAAGATCCCTCTTCAAGTACGCTGCCATTGGCTCATACCTATCCATCCATCACAAGCCGTGATACCTTCTGTGAATTCTGGCTTAACCGCCAATGGCCACAGCATCGTGTTAAAATCCTTTGCCTGCCCTTCTCCAGCATTTCTGAAAGCCTTGTAGGATCAACCACGGCTGACACTCAGGTACCAAGGAATCTACTCTTCCACTGTCTCACCCATGCTGGAGTGGTGGAGAGTGGCCTTCACACAAGTGATGGTCGTGATTTTTGTAGACAAACACACTTCTACAACAGGGTCGCCGATACTCTTTAGGGGGTCAGAATTATTTTCTTCCAAGGCCCGAGATAATCGAGAGATATTGTTTGTCTTGAGAGTGTTGCTCAGACAGTTGGAAGACAGAGTGTTTTTGTTCTAATGCAAATATAGAACCCTCAGCATGATAAAAAACAATTGTGAGAATTTAAAAGATGAAACAAGAAACTTAAAAAAAAAAACAAGTTCATGCTTGTCTCTGCTTTAAGCTCTGATTTCAAACCTTTGAGAGGTGTTTTCTACAGTGTGGGTCTGAAATGTCCCTCCCAGGGCCACGTATTGAAGGTTTAGTCACCAATTTGGTGGTTTAGGGAAGGTGGACCATTTTAAGGAGTGAGGTCCTTAGAAGGAAGTTGGGTCCTTGGGTACATATGGTTTGAAAGGGATGATACTGTTCTTGTTTCTCTGCATCTTGGCTGTCGTAAGTGAACATATCCTCTCTGCCACATACTCCAGTCACGAAGTACCATGCTACCATGGGCTCAAGGTAACAAGGACAAGCAATAATGACCCGAAAACATGAAGCAGGATGAATCTTTGTTCTTGTAAGTTAATCACTTCAGGTGCTTTGTTATGGTAACAGAAAGTTAACGGTTATTCTTTCATTCTCATGAATTATTAGGGGGATAAATCAGGAGATATTTAAGACAAAACCAAAAGCCACTTCCCTGAAAAGCACTTCTCCTTTTGATACCACATCCATCTTTCTTGTAGTTGCGACACCTAACTCATTCCCCAAATTAGTAGGTGGAGAATCATTGCTGAGCTGTTTCCATGACAGCGGAAGGCGTTGCTTATTTCCTACCATGGATGGTGGAGAGGCATGTAGCAGAGTGGGAAAGTCTGCCTTTACTAGCTAGGAATAAAACCCCACATCATTAGTGTGAGTAAGATCACACCTTGACTTCTTTAGGGAGACCCTTGTGGTAGAGCCTGACATCTTCCAATTCTGGGAAGTGAAATTAGTTTACCATGTTTAAGAACTTCACAGGAGCCTCTGTAACCTGCAGAAGCTGGAAGGAGGGGGGATGGGGACCCATGTGCATTCCCCTGGTTAATCTGCTCTTTGTTTTGTTTCTTAACTGGGTCATCCTACTGGCAGGGGGCCTTCGGTTCAAACTGTGCCTTTTTACAGTTTCTAGTCATTTCCATTGAAGGAGAAACTTCCCTCCTTAATGAAGGCTCCCTACAACCTGTTATCTGCAAGAAATCTTAGTTAGAAATGGGTCATCCTTAGAAAGAACCTGGGGGGAAAGTGGGTGCAGGGAATGAAGGACTCTCTGAAAGGAGGCTGCCTTATGGTGGTAACAAAGTCCCGGGGAGATGACCTGCCTCCGAGAATCCTTCGCTCCCTAACCCAATCATCATCATCATCATCATCATCATCATCATCATCATCATCATCATCATCATCATGATGCCAGGACCAGCCACTGTGACATAGAGACCAGCAATGTCACAATCAATACTAGAAACATCCTCAAATTTGTGTGCATCCTGAAATATTTAAAATCAGAAACATATTGTGCAGGGGCCATGGGTGTGAGTGACTTTTCTTGTTATTGTAACCAAGTGACTAGAGTGACTTAGGGGAGGTGGGATTCATTTTGAGGCGAATGATCCGTGAGGGAAGGCGAGGGACGGCAGGAAGTGGTTCCAAGGGGTGGCAGGAGCATGCAACCGACTCATCTCCTTCTGTCTCAACAAAAGAAGAGACGGGCAGATGGAAACTGAGGCCGGCCGTAATACCCAGAGACCCACCTCTATGGACTGACTCATTTCCTGCAGCAAGTTTCCTCCTCCTGAAAGTCCCACAGCCTTCTCAGACAATGTCACCATCCGGGGACCAAGCATTCAAAGTCATGAGCCTAAGGAGGACAGTCTACATTCAAGTCATGGCAGCAGGGTCCCACCCATAATGACAAAGCTAATGACGACATGAGAGATGTAAGCAGCAGGTGCATGTGATTCAGTAATGACCACCAGCCTGGACTTGCTGGTGTTCACAAAGGAAGGACGACCGAGAGGGTGGCTTTCCAGGGGCTGTAGTAGTTAAGGATGAACTGGCATCTGTGGTCCTCTTCTTCCTACCTCGGTTAGCTCCTGCCTGTTAGTGTGCTCTGGTTCCACCAGATTCTTTTCTTTCTCATTTTCTGACATACCATACCCTTTCCTGGCTCACAGCTCTTACTCTTATAGTCCTCAACCCCAGGTATATGCAGCCTATGACTTGATTAACTTCTGCCTCCCACCCCACCCCCCCTCATCAGGACTGTTTTCCCAGAGAAGCCTTTTCTGGTCTCTATAACACTGTGTCTCTCATGGCTATCTCATGGTAACCATCATAGTTGGCAAGTAGCTGTCTTGATGCAAAGATTCAGGGACCCACTTTGCAGCTTGGCTGTCTTCTTAGGGTTCATGGCTGCCCTTATCCGACTGAAGCATACTATGTCTTCAAAATCCTAACCCACATGCCTGCTCACATTCTGAATGTGTAGAGGAAGAAATATGTGTGTGTGGGGGGGGAGGGGGGATTGGGGGAGATGTAGGCTATCTGTACGCTTTGGGGGAAAACAAGGAATGGACATCAGAGGATGTCATGGTCCTCTGTGTGAAGTCTGTTCCACAAGCCTTCTCTGTTAATCTGTGTGATGTCATCCTACTTAATCTTCTAAAAAATATTTATTTTGACTTTATGTGTATTGGTGGATTTTTTTTTTTTTTTGCTTGTAAGTCTGTGTGCCATGTGCAGGTGGGAGCCTCTGGAGGGCAGAAGAGGGCATCAGATCTCTTGGAACCAGAATTCCCGGTGGTTGTTAGCTAACACACACACACACACACACACACACACACACACACACACACACACACCAGAAGAGGGCTTTGGACCTCCTAGAACAGGAGTTATAGGCAGGCAAGATCTGCTGTGTGTGCTGGGAACCTAACTCAGGTCCTCTGCAAGAGTAGTGTGGTTCTCTTAACCTCTGAGTCACCTCTTCAGCCCAATTCTCTTGCCTCAATGGCCTGGAGAGGTCCTTGCCTTTTGCAGTCTTCTCTGAAGTCCTTCTATGGCTCCACCAACCTTTACACTCGGTACTGTTGTTTCCCTGACTTCCTGTCTTCTTGCAGTCTTCATGTGAATCCCTCTCCCTTTCCCCTGTTCCTTTCTTTAAGCGCATCTCCTGTCACTCATCCTCCAGGGCTTCCTCTGCTTCCTCCATCCCCAGTCACCTCTTCTTCCTTGGAGTTCCTTTTTTATATATTTAATATAAAAATATATTTTATATATTTTTAATTAAAGAAGTAAAAATAAATGAAGCACGTACATACAAAAAGTACATGCCTGGACTCTCCTTTAACTTCCTTGTTTCCCCTGGTAATTTCATCTCACTAACCACTCTTTACTTCCCGGAAATATAGGCTATGTCTTAGGCTTCTGCTCTGAGTGTTCTCCATGCATTCACTTAATGAACTATACCATGTATCTAAGAACAAAGGACTGCATTGTTATCTGTTTGTTAAGTCCTTCACTGCCCAGCTGTGCCGCCAACAGCAACAGATGTGACAGTCTTGCAGGACAGAGGCCTCATTCCTGACATGCACACAGCCCTGTGGCAGATGTGGGTAACTGCAGAAATAGTTACAGCAGAATGGAGAGCTGTTTCCTTCGAATTGAGGTCTAGAGAATGTGTCCCAGCCTAGAGTCTAGTGGGCCACTCAGCCACTGGCCACTCCTGACCATCCCAATCCTATGGGTAGAAACAGAACTGTTGGGTAGTCTAGGTAATGACCCCATTCACATCGCCAAAGTGCTGCTTTAAGGCTTTTAAAGGAAGCTCAGATTTCACTTAAGGTCAACGGAACAGCCAGTAAGACAAACACAATGTCTATTTCTTTATGTTCATATGACAAAAAACAAACAAACAACAAACCACCTAAAATGATAATAACTACTACTAAGTCATAATAGCAGCATAATTATATGATAATATCTACAAACATGTCCGTAATCATCTGTCTCTTCAACTGCCCTTCACTGTGGTTCTTATGTGGAAAGGATTGGGTTTCATTTTTCCATTTGGATAAAACTTGTTTTAGACTTACAGAGCACATACTGGGGAGTCAACCTGTCCAGATCTTAACTGCGTTAGAAGAGAGTGAGGACCAGAGCCCCTTATACCATGGTCCAGAAATCATGTTGCATTTGTTTTTACATTATAAACAGGTATTGCATTTTGTCAAATGCTTTTGATGTCTCAACTGAAACACACATGGTTCTAGTTTTCTATTACTTGAATGGCGTTCATTATCATCATTGGCTTTGGGTAATATAACCTGTTGAAGTGACTGTTTTACTGCTTTGAAGAGACGCCAGGACCAAAGCAACTTATAAAACAAAGCATTTCACTGGCGGCTGGCTTACGGGTTCAGAGGCTACGCCCGTGACCATCATGGTGGCGGGCAAAGCATCAGGCAGGCATGGCGCTGGAACAGTAGCTGAGAGATTAGACCCAAATCTGCAGGCAGGAGGCAGAAAGAGAGCCTCCTCAAAACCCACACCCCAGTGACACACCTCATCCGCCAAGGCCACAACTCCCAACACTTCCCATAACAGTATGACAACTGGAAACCAGACATTCAAATACACAATATAACCTAATAGGGGCCGTTTTCCTCCAAACCCTCATATAACCCATCCTGTATTTCTGTCATAAATCCTGCTGGGTTATAGTGTGCATCTCCCTTTATATCCTGCTGGCTTGGGTTTGCTAGAATTTGGTTGAAGATTGTTGAGTCTTGAGTCACAGACATATTGTGTTTTTTCTTGTGCCGGCATTGTTTGGTGTTGGCAATTTTGTCTCATAGGCAGTTGGGAAGTGTTGCTTGTCTTCTTAGTTTGGGAACTTATTCCTAGTGGATTGATGTGGACTCTTATTCAAGCACTTGGAAAATGAACCCATGAAGACATCTTGGCGTAGATAGCTTTTTAATTGTTAATTATCCCTTTGCTTGTTTTAAGGCCTTCCACACTTCCTTTTCTTAAGTTTCAAAAGTTTGTATCATTTTGGGCAAGTTTCTTCCATTCGATGTAAATTAATAAATTTTACTATATAATGTTATATTATTTCATATAATTTTACTATATAATGTTATATTATCTCATATAATATAATGTTATATTATCTCATATAATATTATAACATTTTTATTCTGATATAGTCATAGTTGTGGTTCCTCTTTCATTTCTGATTCTGATTATGTGTTTTTCTCCTTTCTCTTTGTCAGCTGTGTTTTTCTTTCCCAAGACCCACCTCCAGCTTTTACTCATATTCACTGTAGATTTCTCTATTTTACTTGCAGTTTTTCTATAGGACTACATCGATTTCTTTTCAAAGTCCTATTATTTCCTTTTTCTACTTGCCTTTTGATTAACTTGTAATTTCAATTTTTTTCCTACTGTCTTAAGATACAAAGTTAGGTCACTGAGCAGAGAAATGTATATAGTTTTTAAGTGCAGGCATTTATAGCTGGAAGCTATTAGTAGAATATCCTGTGTCTCCATTTCTCTTTTATTTATCTAATTTTCCCCTTTCAGAGTGTTTCCTTCTGTTGCTGACATCTAGTCTCATTTTGTGGCTGGTGAAGCAGCTCTGTGTTATTTCAACCTTAAATGTTTATTGCGATTGCTTTGTGGCTGAAATATGCTATATACCATGCAATAGCATGTGTTCTTGGAAAAAAAGTATATTCTGTTGTTTACTTACAGAATTACAGACACACACACACACACACACACACACACACACACACACACTTGTTGATAAAATCTTTTATTTTCCCTATTGATCTGTGTGGGCTTCTACTCATTCCCAAAGGTCTGATACTGAAACTGTCCTCATCATAGTAGAGTTGTACACTTCTCTTTACATTACTGTGATGGTTAGTTTTAATTATCAATTGATATAACCTAGAGTCACTTGGAAAGGAAATCTTAATAAGGACTTATATTGAGTAGGATGGTCAGTGAGTATGTCCATGAGGATTGTCTCATTACTCATGTTAATTGATGCGGAAAGACTCAGACCATCTTGGGCGGTAACATTCCCTAGGCAGGGGATCTCAGGCTATATAAGTATGGAGAGGGAACTGAGCATGAACAAACACACTGGTGTTTGTTCTCTCCCTGCTCTTGACTGTGGATATGACTAGCTGCTTCAAGTCTCTACCTTAACCTCCTAACAGTAATGGACTGTAACCTGGATTGTAAACTGAATAAAACTTTTCTCCCCTAAAATTGCTACTGTTAGGATATTTTATCACAGCAACAAAGGTGAAACTAGGATAATTCCTTTTAATGTTCTCCCTATTTTAGATGATCCTGTTTTAAAGTACATACAGGCTCACCATCTTGCTAATAAACTGCCTCCTTTTCCAACGTTTTTCTTTGTGTGTTCTAAGAGTGTCTTATTTATATTTCATTTTGTCTCATGCTATTATATTTTACCCAGATAGTCTTTTGGTTCTTATTCCATACTTCAGTTATAACTGATTTATCTTTGAATTTAAATGATGCATTTTGTAAATGACATGTTGTTAAAGTTGGTAGTTTTTTTTCTCTGTAAGCCCCTCTATTTTTGATAAGATAATTTAATTCATTCCTATTAAGTTAATGTCCTCATATGCCTCTTTTCATCATTCATAGTTCTCATATCTACTCTCTCTAACTGGTGCCGTATGTGGTAAGTATTTTGTAACATTTTGATTCCACTAGACACCTCTCATTCTTTGAGTGGTTTTCTTCTGATCACTCCAGGGTTTACGATCTGGGTCCAAACTTACCAAAAATCAGCTTGAGATTTATGTTAACTTAATTCTACTGGGATATAAAGACATGGTTCCTATATACTTCTCTTCCATCTCCTCAAGTTTTATGCATCAGTATTGTATATATTATGTCTATAACTGCTGCAGTCATTGTTACAATGGTTGCTTCCCATTATTTTGTAACGTTCAAAGAAGTTAAGAAAATCAAAGATAACAATTACGTAGTTGTGGCCTCCTCAATATTAAACTTCTTATTTATAATTTGTTCCTGTGGTTTCGAGTTGCCATCTGGCATAATTTCTTAGCTCAATGTAGCTCTGTTCCTACCCACATCTTTTTTTTTTTTTTTTTTTTGCTCTTATTGGCAAAGCTAATACATACCAGCACACTGAAGGCTCAACGATGCGTTATATCCTCTTCTACGGAATTGCTTTTACATCAGTGGGGAGAGCGAAGAAGAACTTTGGAATCTTTGTGTTTGCTTTTGTTATTACGTCATTACCTTTACTGAGGGTCTTTGTTTATTAGTGAGACCTAGAATTATTTTCTGGTGTCACCTGCTTTCAACCTGAAGCAATATCTTTAGCATTTTTTTCCCTCTTGTATGAAGCTAAGCTAAGCTACTTTTATTAGTCTGGCCCTTGGAAGAATATTTCCAAGTTTGTTCATATCAGAATTTCTTTGCTTCCCATTTCATTTTGGAATGAGAACTCTCCGATTATAGAGTTATGTTGATGCACCCTCTCTCTGTTTGTCTCTCTGTCTTTGTCTCTCTGTCTTTGTCTCTCCAATGTCCCCCCCACAGAGAACTCTGATTAATACAGGAAAGAGCACACAGAATTATCATTGCTGACATGTATGCATTTTCATGATTCAACAGTCTCATTCTACTGAAAACAGCATCTTCCTATGGCTATCACGTTGGGCTATCTAGGCATGTTCCAATCTTCTTTTTTTATTTGTATGCATTCATGTTCACGTGTGTGAAGGTACACACGTGTAGGGAAGTAGACACAGAGTCCACAGGTCAACCTTGGCTTTTCTTGTCTGAATGGACTAGTATGGCTCAAGATACCCTAAGACCAAGTTCTCAGCATGAAGAAGATTTATTTGCCCCAGTGGTACAAAGGGTAGAGATAAGAGAAAAAGACAGGAGATAGAGAGCAGGGGAAAGGGAAAAGGAACAAGGGAGAGAAGGAAAGGCTGTTTGTCCCAGGAGAGAAGGGGACACAAAGGACTGCCTCTGGATAGAGAGGGACGGACATGGCCCATAGGCAAATGGCGGTTATAAAAGTAAAAGAAGAAACCCCATGTTAGGATGAGGTATTTTAATTTTAATTGGGCATGTTAATTAGGTGAGCCAAAGGGGGCTTTCGATTGCTGGGCTTCAATGTTGAATAGCTGCACTTTGGTAGTCAGCCTCAGGAGGAGGAAGTAGCCAAATAAGGGGATAGACTTTGGTGGCTCGCTTTAGAAGTGTAATCTAACTGTTTTTAGCAAGGCAGGGGGAAATGCAGAGAAGGACAAGGTCTGCTAGAGCTGTGTTTAGCATGCCAGAGCTGGCTAGGGTCCTTCACTGTCATTTTGTGTTATGAGACCAAGTCTCTCAGTGGCCTGGGATATCTGATCAGCTTGGCTGGGTGCTCAGCAGGCCCCTGTCTCCTCCTGTTTCTGCCACCCCAGTGCAAATACTAGAAGCTGTCACATTTATTTTATTTATGTGTGTCTGGGGCTGAACTCAGGTCCTTATCCTGGGATATCTCCTCCACTCTATTTTTCCTTTTTAAGAAGATGCCTTTTCAAGTGAGGACTTCCTTGATTACCAAAATAAAACAAGCTTTAATCTCATCCTCATTATTCACCTCAGTGTTACATTCAAACATGCTCATTTAAAGTGTACAGATATTACAGATGAGTATCTGTGGGAAAGACATTCAGTTCTGTGTCTAGACATTGCGTCTTGAGAATTAAGTCAGTTTTGGTATAAATCTTTGGAGGAAATGGCAGTTGAGAGCAGCATTTTAATATTATGAGCCTCTGTAAATACAAGTCTCTGTTGAATAATTTCTCATCAGCATTAGCATGCTGGCTTCCTGCTCCCTGTCTACTTTGTATTACATCCGTTTAGACCCTATTATCTGATCCTACAGAGATCTTGTTTATAGTACACAAAACTCCCCTGGAGGGCTTTCCACTTGAAGGGGAGGGGGGAGCTCAGAGCAACAGTATTCTGGAGCAAACCTCTATGAGATGTGAAGCCTACCACTGAGTGTGCGTGTGTGTGCTTGTGTGCATGTGCATGTGGTATGTGTGTATGTATGTGTGTGTGCTCATATGTGTATACGTATGTGTGCATGCATGCATGCATGCATGCATGTGTGTAGGTGTGTGTGTGTATAAGTGTGCTTGTGTGTGATCCTGTGTGTATGTATGTGTGCATGTAATGCACATATGTATATGTGTGCATGTTTACATGCATGAGTGCATGTGTGGATATGTGTGTGTGTGTGTGTGTGTGTGTGTGTGAGAGAGAGAGAGAGAGAGAGAGAGAGAGAGAGAGAGAGAGAGAGATGTGGTAGTCATCTGCTTGCCAGCTTCAGTTCAAAACCAGCAGCAAGGCAAAGCCAAGAACAGGGAATGGCCTTCTGAGCACATCAGAGAAACAGCAGCCTTTGCCTGACTATCTATTTTCTGTGCATTTTTTTTTTTTTTAAAACACTAAAGGCTTAGGCGGAGAACTGACAACATTTTCCATGTGAAGCTTATTCAACATTTCTGTGTTGCCACAATTAGGCATCTCAGAGGCATGTGTTGCTGTTCCATTCAAACCCCAGTGTCCGCTCTGACAGGTCACAGACTAAAAACCAGGATAATGACATTCTATCTTGATCACAGGATCCAGACGCACCAATCTGGTGTGGATCAAAAAAAGAAAACAACAACTCAAGGGCTGATTTAATTTCCTTTTCTTCAAATATTGAGTTCATATCGAAACAGCACACCCAGTGTGAATTTTGTTAAGAATGGAGCTTCTTAGCAGTCTGTGAAACCTACAAAGGTTTCAAGAAATTTAAAGTCCTAATACAAGAGGGCTCATGTTCATTTATTTTGCTAAGCGTTCACATGCCTGCATGGGTATTTTCATTCAAGGGGGTAGATGAGAAAATCTTTTGAATTTTAAATGGCTTCTGTGAATCCAGAAAGTTGTGCAGAGCATTATGCAAATTAAAAATTAAACTGTATATATGGGGGCCTGTGTGTGCAGTTGCCCATGAGAGC
Organism: Mus minutoides; assembly: GCA_902729485.2. Taxonomy (NCBI): domain Eukaryota; kingdom Metazoa; phylum Chordata; class Mammalia; order Rodentia; family Muridae; genus Mus; species Mus minutoides. Next base: position 581,457 of record LR750240.1, read on the forward strand.
CAGCAGAGGGCACCAGATCCCCTGGATATGGAGTTATAGGTGGTTGTAAGTGGCCCACTATGGGTGCTGGGAACTGGATTTGGGTTCCCTTCAGGAGAACTACACATTCGTAACCAGTGAGCCAGCTCTCCAGCCTCGGGTATATTTTGACTGGCAAACAGGCTCCATTTGCCTAAGCATCTTTTCAATCCTATTAGTTCATTTGTAGTGATCCATTATCCAGTCTTAACAGTTGCTTTGGAGATACAGGGGCCCCACTGGACTGGAAGACTAGCATTCTCTCAGGCGCAGAGGTGCCATCTCTCACTCTCTCTGACTTTTGCCTCACATTCGGCAACTCTTCTGCAGACATAGGAGCTGGGAAGATGTGTCAGTCAAGTGATCACTATCAATTTTTTAGCTAGCTGCTCTCCTTTGGAGTCTTGTCTCTTCTCTCTGTAAGGTACATTATATCGGTAATTGTCTTGTTCTGTTGTGCTTGATAAAAGCATATTTGAGGAGTAAAGAGGCCCTCCATTGTCTCTGCCAAAAGTCCCTGTCTCGGGGACAGGCTGGCCTCCTAACTGTAGTAAGAAGAAAAGAAAACAGTATACCACTAAAAGTATTACAATTATGTGGTCTTGAGAACAAGGAGAAAGTGAATGATTTCCAATTTAGATGATGGCTGCTTATTCCATAATGTGAATAATGAGAGTGGAAACCTACAAGTTCAGTTGTAGGACTCTCCTCTGTGCGCATGCGTGCATGCGTTGCAGGGGGCCAGGGGACTCAATCGGGAACCTCAGCAGAGGGGCTCAACCTCTCCGCCACTCCAGTTGGTTTCTGTTGGATGATGCGAGTACCGGTTTGATGATGTCATCTATTTGCTGCTATTTGCTCTTCTCTAGCACACCTTACAGAAGGAGGAAGAGGGGGTGGGAATGATGACGCTCTGCTGACCGTCTCAGCGGGGCTTCCCCAGGGAACTTTTGCTGTACCCCGCCCCGATTTTATGGTAACCTTTACCTGCTCTCTCAGCTGGGGCTGCTCCAGCCGTCTCAGGTCTCAGATGCATGTTGTGAGCACCTGGTTTGAGATGCTGTCTCTCGGCTTCTAGTTGCTCCACTCTACCCATTCTGTAACTTTTGCTGGCTGTATACTCAATGAACTCACTCATCCAAAACAGAAAGCATGCTATTCTAGATTATTCTCCAGGCCGTATGGAACATAATTAGCACAGTCTGCACAGTCTCTGTTAGGCTCCATTTCTATATAAAGCAATCTAATAAATATCTTTTAACAATTCATCATCATTATATCAATGTTCTCCTCCAGAGAGCCCTGAGCAATAACAGACATCTGCTTCTTATTCTCTAAAATCTTGAATATGGTACCTTACAGGACAAAAGGGCCTTTGCCGATATGGTTAGTTAAGGACTCTGAAATCTTAGACTATCTTTGTGTAGAACATCTATGTGCAGTGTAATCCCAAAAGTCCTTATACAAGGGATACAAGAGGGTTAGAAAAAGAGAAGGAGGTATATTGAAAGTGGAGGTTAGAATCACTAAATTGAGAAGCCTCTAAAAGTTGGAAGAGACAAAGAAACAAATTATTCCCTACAGTTTCCAGAACAAAGGCAGCCTCACTGAACCATATTAGGCTATGACTCCCAGAATTATAAAATAACTAATATGTGTTGTTTCAAGGCACCGTATCCGTGATAATCTGTTACATCTCCACAAGGAACTGATACGTCCCACTTTCTCAGTTTGGTCTTTTAAAAGGAACATGCAACACCTCCTGGATTTCTTTCTTTGTTCTTCAAAGTAAGATCCTTAAATTGAACTAGACTGTTGTCATAGTCAGGGTTACTGTTGCTGTAACCAAACACCATGACCAAAAGCAAGCCGGGAAAGAAAGGGTTTATTTGGCTTACACTTCCACATTGTGGTCCATCACTGAAGGAAGCCAGGACAGGAGCTCACACAGAGCAGGAACCTGGAGGCAGGAGCTGATGCAGAGGCCATGGAAGGGTGCTGCTTACAGGCTTGCTTCCCCAGCTTGCTCAGCTTGCTTTCTTATGGAACCCAGGACCATCAGCCCAGGGATGGCACTGCCCACAGTGAGCTGGGCCCTCCCTTATCAATTACTAATGAAAGAAATGCCTTCCCAGCTTCCCTACAGTCTGATCTTATGGAGGCATTTTCTAAAATGAGGTTCCCTCCTCTCCAATGGCTCTTGCTTGTGTCAGGTTGACATAAAACTATCCATCTGACTGTCAATCAGCCTTCTAAAACAGTATTTACAGTTTTGTGTCATAAGCATTTTCTTTTTTTTTTTTTCTGGGAAAGGAGCCACGGATTCTATGAGCCATTGAAAGTGATCTATGATCTCAGCACTGGAAATGTCAGTCTTGCCTGGGCACTCGTTACTTCCTGCATTATCCCCAGCAGAGTGTGATAGAGATAAAAGAAGAAATGGGTGGGCAGGAGGATGGCCAGGGTCCTTGTCGGCAGTCCTTCCTCCAGGCACAGAGGAAGAGGCTGGCTGAGGTCTCCTTTAAGACGGCGCTCCTCTGTGTGCTTTAGGAGTCCATGTCAAAACTAGTCCTCAGAAGGGAGTCCTGGATACTCATAGCTTTACTGACTATGGGACTGGGGGATTATGTTAGACTTCTCTCTGCTCTGCTGGATATGGTGACACGGAGGCTGGAAGTATACATGGGTGGTGTTGTGAGGACCTAGCTTCACTCAGTTCTTAGCTGTGATCACAGGTTAGATCTTGACCTCTGTGTGAAGTTTAAGGGCATCCCTGTGAGGTAGAGTCAGTCCTTTTCTTGCTGGTAAGGATGTGGGCAATAGGAGGGTTTCCTGTATGACTCTCGCGTGAGCTGTAAATAGTACCCTCTCATGAGAAAAGAGGGAAAGATTAGTCACGCTGAACCAGAGTCACAGAACTGTGTGGAGACTGTCATTACTGTGTGTGTGTGTGTGTGTGTGTGTGTGTGTGTGTGCGTGTGCATGCCTCTGTGTCTATGTCTGTGTGTCTGTATGTCTATGTGTGTCAGTGTCAGAGTCTGTGTATGTCTCTCTATGTGTCTCTGTATGTGTGTATGTGCATGTGTGTGCCTCTGTGTGTGTGCATGTGTGTGTATGCATGTGTACGTATGTATGTGTGTGTGTCAGTGTCAGAGTCAGTGTATCTGTGTGTGTCTATGCATCTCTGTATATGGGTGTGTGCATGTATGTGTGTGTGTGTATGCATGTGTGTGTGTCAGTGTCAGAGTCTGTGTATTTGTGTGTCTCTCTGTGCATCTCTGTATGTGGGTGCATGCATGTATGTGTGTGTGCATGTGTGTGTATGCATGCATGTGTATGTATGCATGTGTGTGTGTCAGTGTCAGAGTCTGTGCATAAGTGTGTCTCTCTGTGCATATCTGTATGTGTGTGCGTGTGTGTGTGTGTGTGTGTGTATGCATGTACATGTTTGTGTGTGGGGGGGGCACGCTCACAGGCTAGAAGACAACAGATCCTGAGGAGCTAGAGCTCCAGGCTCTTGTGAGCATGAAGCTAGGGCCTAACCTTAGCACCTCCGCAGGAACAATGCATGCTAAGTCATCTCTCCAGCCCCTGGCTGGCTTCCTTCTGAAACAAAGAGTGTCAACAACAACCCAGCTGTAGCTTGCTTTCAAGAAAGCTGTAAGTGTTAAAGAAACTGAATGGATTTTGTTTGCTGAGCAAACTAGAGAAGAAACCATAACAATAACTGAAGAGCACACATACAGACACCAGGGTTGTGAAGGGCTTTCCTCCCCTCTCCAGGTCACGCATTTGTATTGTATGTTAGACATTCAGAGAGTCCACATCCTCCCTCTCTGCAGAGAGATTAAGAGGATAAGGAAATGGCAGATCGAGACACAAAGCCCAGCTATTCTGTAATTTCAACCGTCCTCCTCTCCCCAGCACCTACAAGCTCGCTCTCTCTCTCTCTCTCTCTCTCTCTCTCTCTCTCTCTCTCTCTCTCTCTCTCCAGCTAAGAAGTTTCAAGCAGCAGGTGTGAAGCCTGGTGTTGAGGCCTCATTCCCTTCTATGGGGATGCAGCCATGAGACTGTGCTTGTATTAGCTTTTGCACCTGTGAAACGTTTACTCTCCAGATAGACACATCGTTGTAGTTGACAGGATACTTAAGTCGTCCAGGTAAGTGCTCAATTAAGGTAAACTAATTTTTCTTTCCCTGAGAAGGCCTTAGGAAAAAAAACTAGGGCAATATTTTCTAAAATAGAGTTTTGCCTTTAGGCACCAATTTAAACATTTAGAATCAACTCAACTTATATATTACTTATTCATCTCAAAGTGTATGTATGACAATTATTTACACAATTGCACTTATAAGCGTATAATTAATATATGATCATATGTAATTGTACAATATATGTTAATTGTCTATCTACCTAAACATGTTCTATGCAATGTATACACAATAATACACAAAGGGAGATTGCAATGATAAAGTTCCCTGGAGCTCCACGGAACATGAACAAGCATATGGACTGTTCCCTTACACCTACTCCTCAAGCCGGAGCATTGAAGATTTATATAGTTAGAGACGATGTGGTGTAAATATGTATAAATTTATATTGTGCTAATTTATGGCATGTGGTACAGAAGGCTGCAGTGTATGTCTTCCCACGGCTCTGCTGAAATATTCATCTCTGGGTTCCTTCCCCAGTCTTGCCTTTGTCTCCCCGCAGATGTTGGGAGCAGCTTGTTTTCAGGGGAGTGGAAGTCTGCCTGCTGAACAAGAGTCAGGTGAAGAATGTGCTGTCTCAGCTAGGATGCAACCAAAGGGCGTCCCCCTCACCCCCAGTCATGCCAGCTTCTGTTGGGAAGGCAGGTACTTCCAAGGAGAAACATTCTTTATAGCTGCTGTCCCTGCCCTAAATGCATGGCAGTATCTTGTTGTTTGTATATTAAAACTCTAGCAGATATGAGAAACCTGAGATTGCAATGTACACACACACACACACACACACACACACACACACACACATACATATAAAATCTGGTGTGGCTTCATTTATATATTATCCACAGGAAGAGACTAAAAGTGATAACTAATAACAAAATAAGACAATAGTTACAGCATACTATGATAAAAATTATTAAACCCAAAGAATTGTTTATTCCTTGGAGTCTCCCATTAATATTTTTTTTTGAACCATGGTTGACCAGAGGCAACCTAAACCATAGAAACAAGGGAAGACAAGTGAAAAAGTAAGTGTGTACATAAAAGCTGCTTTAAGGGCCAACACACACAGATAGATACACATGAGACAGGGAGAAGGAGATAGAGAGATAGAGGTAGAAAAGTGGAGATAGGTAGATAGATAGATAGATAGATAGATAGATAGATAGATAGATAGATATGTAGGTAGGTAGGTGAATAGATATGTAGATAGATAGATAGATAGATAGATAGATAGATAGATAGATAGATAGATAGATAGATAGGGGACTTTATATTAGAGGCACTCTGGTCTGGTCTACCTATAGTTATTTGTGGCTGTACCAAAGGGGAAGAGATGGCCGGAGATGAGAGGCTCACAGACCACACTCTGTCCACTCTTGCATCCGTGTAGGTAGCTGAAAGTACTCCTATTGACCTGCCTGAGTTAATCAATGTCTCTTCTCCCGGTTCCTCCACCTGGAGGCGTGTTCCTGGGAAGTGGGGTGACTGAGGAGGTAGTGGTCAGGAAGAGGAAGAAAACCAGAGCCCCAAATTGATTAAATGGCTCCCATATGATCAACAGCTTGAGGGGAGATGGAAGGAGGTTTTAAACCCCCATAGCTCTTGGTAGACAGGAGTCTCCCGTCACTGGTCAGATCTGCTTCTCTCCACACAGGGAAATTAGTGAGCAGCTATTTTTGGATTGTTTACTTCTCGTCTGTTAGGATGGTGCTGCCTGAGGAGTTTGAGAAGAGTCGTTTTTGTGGTACTAATGGAAACACCTATTAATCACACAAAGAATCGAGAATCAGATCCACTTTGCAGGTCTTTTAAAGTGCCACAAATTCACCAGGCCTCTTGCGGTGTTCCACAACGACAAGGTAGCATTTGCACAGATCTTCAACATTTTGGAACCTTTGTTTAAAAAAAAAACAAAAAACAAAATAAAACAAAACAAAACAAAACAAATACATGTTGCCACATGAGCGCTTTTCAATCACCTTGTCATTTTTAAAGTTCTTGAAGTGAAAGGAAAGAAATTCTGAGTGTTTATAATCAAGATTCTTAGGGCCACTTAGCTGGGAAATATTGCAGACCGAACACAACCATAGTCAGCCTTTCCAAGACAAGGCGGATAAAGAGATCCACTTGGCTGCCCTCTGATGAGTAAACAAACAGACAAAAACAAATAAACAAACAACCCCCCCCCCATCCTACACCTGAATTATTTACTGACATGCAAGCTTTGCTAGCACTTCTGACACTCCTGTGTGATTCTTCGTCGTCCCGAGCTTTCTGGATTCTGCTATTTCATGCTGACCACACCCAGTGAGAGGACTGGCACCCATACTCAGCCAAAATAGAAAGTCCACCACGGGCTGGCGAGATGGCTCAGTGGTTAAGAGTGCCGACTGCTCTTCTGAAGGTCCTGAGTTCAAATCCCAGCAACCACAGGGTGGCTCACAACCATCCGTAACAAAATATGATGCCCTCTTCTGGAGTGTCTGAAGACAGCTACAATGTACAATATAATAAATAAATCTTAAAAAAGAAAAGAAAGAAAGTCCACCACGTTGAGGAAAAATTTTGTGTATAGATTATAAGGGCCTGGTAGAGTGTGACCTTTAGCAAGTTGCTGGGGACCATGGGAACACTGTGGAAAGTGAGGGAGCCCTGCAGAGAGCTTAGGGTATGAAGCCCTCTTCTAGACTATCTTTCCTCTTTTCTGTGATCTCTCAAGGAAGGTGAGATGATGTTACTATCCCACTGTTATTTCTCAGGTTTGGAGATGGTGTGGTTTTGCTAGACTGGGTACTGTCAAGGATAAAACTGAATCTCTGATCCAAGCAGTAAGTGGTTGTGATGGCCAGAGTTGATTTTCAATTTGACAGGATTTGGAATTACCTGAGAGACAGGTCTTCCAGCACACTGTCAGGGGGTTATTTAGAGCAGTGTAGTCTCTGGGCACGACTGTGAGGGATTTTTCTTGTGTAAGTTATTCAAGGGGGGAGAGCCGTCCTAAAACTGAGCTTGTGTCCTGGTCTGCACAGCAGAAAAAGGAAGCTGAGCATAGGTCTTCACTACCCCGCTCCCCTGCTATAGATGCAATATGACCAGCTACCTCAAACTCCTGACACCCGCGCCCCCTCACCATGGTGGAGGTGGACTGTACTTTTGAACTGCGTTCAAAATTATTCCTTTCTCTTGTGCGTTGATTTCATTATGATATTTTATGACAGTAACAGGAAAGGAAGTTAATTCATTGGTGTTTGAGAAATTTGATCAAGAAGTGGCAAGCGGGCGTGGTGGCACACGCCTTTAATCCCAGCCTTCAGGAGGCAGAGGCAGGCAGATTTTTGAGTTCGAGGCCAGCCTGGTTTACAGAGTGAGTTCCAGGACAGCCAGGAATACACAGAGAAACCCTGTCTTGAAAATCCAAAACAACAACAACAACAACAACAACAACAACAACAACAACAACAACAAAACCCAAAACCCAGAAGTGGCTCGAAGTTTTTTTTTTAATTAATCATTTTATTCATTTACATTTTAAATGATATCCCCCTTCCTGGTAACCCCTCCACACACACACATTTTGCCTTCTCTCTTACCCCTCCCTTTTGCTTCTATGAGGGTGCGCCTCCACCCACTCACCCATTCCTGCCTCACTGCTCTAGCATCCCCCTATGCTGGGGCATCAAGCCTCCATAGGACCAAGGATGACCCCTCTCATTGATGTCAGATAAGGCCATCCTCTGCTACATATGTATCTGGAGCCATGGATCCTTCCATGTATACTCTTTGATTAGCAGTTTAGTCCCCGGAGCTCTGGGTGGTCCAGATAGTTGATATTGTTCTTCTTATGGGGTTCCAGTCCACTTCAGCTCCTTCAGTCCTTCCCCTAGCTCTTCCACTGGGGTCCCCAGCTCAGTCCAATGGTTGGCTGTGAGTATCTGCATCCGTATTCATCAGGTACTGGTAGAACTTCTCAAGAACAGCCATACCAAGCTCCCATCAGCAAGTGTTTCAGTAATAGTGTAGGGGTTTGGCATCTGCAGATGGGATGGATCCCTAGGTGGGGTGGTCTCTGGATGGCCATTCCTTCAGTCTTTGTTCAAAGGAAGGAATCCTTTAACACCAGCTGAAGAAATCCATGAAATGGATTTTAAAGTTAGTCATCTAAAAGGATTAACTCCCAGGACAATGGTTGGACTTGTTATGAGTCTCTGTGATGGAGGAGAGGAGGAGGTGGTCTCTGGAGCTAAAAACAGGTGCCAAGCCTCCACGAGTCTTTCTCTTCCTCTGACAGATCCATGAGTAATTGACTTCATTTACCAAACAGGCTGAGCACAACGTAAAATTATGCTACTCATCTGAACTGAAAAATCTCCTCTGTTTTCCCCGCATAGTCTCAGAGTGCCATGTGTGAGGGAACGCGACAGAATAGAAACTGATTATGCAGAATGAGAGAGAGAGGAGAGAGAACTGCAACTCTTTGGTGGCATGTGGCAGCCTGGCGGGGAAGGCAGAGCCCGGGGACATTGGGTGCTATCTCTGACGACCATGTGTCACAATCTGAGTGGCAGGATGGAGCTAGGATATGGGCTTATGTGTCCTTCCACACAGCCCTCTATGTTGTGTACGAATTACACACAGGCGGTCCTCACACTTTCAGAGAGGCATCTGAGGGGCAGCTCAGAGACAATACCCACATGGAGGTAAGGAGGACACACTATTCTTTTTTTTTTTTTTTTTTTTTTTCCTTCTTTGTGGTCTTTTCCCAGGGTCTCCATTCTGGTCTTTAGAGCTCCTTCTAGAGATTTGAATATTCCTTAAGAAACCAGCCCACTCAGCACAGCGATCGCAAGAGCTTTGAAGAGGATGGAAGGATGGAAGAGGTTACTTGATTACATAGAGCGGTGGTAAGAAGGTGGTAGCACCCTGAGAGTCTAGACAGAACAGGGAATCAAACTGATGGTTCTAAAGATAAGCCTGGTTGTTCAGGATGTCTACCAACCCAGTGCGAGCCTAGGAGCTATCCAGGGTCCTGGGTTCCTCCTGCCTCAACTCAGGGGCTAGCTGAGTTGGAGGATAGATGAAATCCCTGCTGTGGGCGTGGCTTCAGCTTGAATCAATCCAGCTTGCTTCCCCTTTCCCTGTTCTGCTAGACCTCAGTGATCCACTTGCAAGCCTCAGGCTTCATCTGATTTGGATAACCAGCTACATCGGATGCCACCTGCACTGTGGTATTATTTAGGAACAGGCTGTTTCCTGGATATTTCTCAGTAACTGTATATACACAGGGACACCCCCCACCCCACAAACACACATCACAGGTGCTCACATCATTAGGCTGTACTGTATTTTTAGATACATTTTTGCATAAGCACACTGAACTCATGTACAGCAAATAGATCATGCCTTAATACCTGACCTCTCCCCAAAGTTTGTCTGTAGATAAGTATATACATATGACTGAATCCAGAAACTAATAAAATTCAGCATACAAAACCATGTGGCTTGGAGGAAGGTTTGAAGACCTATGTAAGGAAATCTGTACACCGATGCCTAGATGCAGTCACGGCTATAAAGAAGTTCCACAGAAAAAGTGTCATGATCCCAAGGCTGGTGCTGTGACTACAGTCATTTGATTCTTTGCCCCTTTATCACCTTCAGAATTGACAATAGGATCCCAAGGACCATGTCTCAGAGCAGAGGGACTTACCTTATTCAGATCTTGGAAAATCTGAACACTAAAATAATTAAGCAGAGTAAGAGATCACAAACCACTGGGGGTCTCGGGGGGGGGGGGCGAGATTACAAAACCCTGTATCCATGCTGAACCTAAAGGGAAAGGTAATTCAAGGAGAAGAAAGCATTCTTGCTTATTGCCGGGCCTCCAAGACCAATCGGTAAACACCAGAATATCATCATTTTGTAAGCATTATGTTAAAGACTGGAGCAGACAGAAGTGTCACTGAATGCTAAATCTCATGGGGAAACTTTGAAAAGCAGGATATTTTCACGGTTTAAAAGTGTACGTGTGTGGGAAGAAGAGTTTTCTGAAATACAGAAATGTTGGCTGGCAGTACCAGGGAGCAGGTTGGCCATACCGGGGCCCGAGGGAAAACTGGGTCGGCCCCAGACTCCTTCTTCATGGTCTTAAAATACAGGAGATATTGGAAGCGAGAGCCAAAGGCTGTAGAGAAGGTGGTGATTCATGAATTCTATATGAAGCCAGATCATTGTTCTGAGAAGGGAACATAATGTTATTTTAAGCTATGCAATGACTTAAAAAAAATATACAACTCATGGATTCTTTTTGACAACTACTCTAGGTAGCTGAGTGACTAACCAAAGAAAACACTCAAGAATGCAGACATTTCTGGCACAGAGGTGCTATAGGGGAGCGTTTACACCGTCTAAACAAGAGTTTCTCTAACACTTTGAAGAATCTTTGAGGGAACCGAATGCACGATGTCATCGGTATTTGCTTAAAAAAAAAAATTCTAGGCATGAAATAGTAATGATGGCACTAATGCCGTGTTAAAGCTAGGAAACGAAATATAAATTTGCATATTAACTCACCAAAGTTTGGGGATTTAAGGGGGAAAGAAGCGAGAAGTATATATATCGATCGCAGTGCTTTGTGGGAGGTGGTAGGAATCACGAGACCCACAGGAAGGAGATGGCTCGTTCCAGGGAGAGTGAGAGTTTGGTGAAGCCGTGCTCAGGGTCACATGGGACCTGGCGGGAGATGATGAAGCATGCTAACCATTGTCACAGCAGGTGATTACAGATAACTCCTAGGCCCTAAAGCAGTGGTTCTCAACCTTCCTAATTATTGTGACTTTTTAATACAGTTCTTAATGTTGTAGTGACTCCCCAACTGTAAAATCATTTTCATTGTTACTTCATAATTCTAATTTTGCTCTTGATATGAATTATAATGTAAATATCTGATATATTGGATATCTGATATATGACCCCCTGAAAAAGGGTTACTTGACCCCCCCAAAAGGGTCAAGACCTACAGGTTGGGACCTTAAAGGGTCTCAGGGAAGGAGAGGTTGCTGTAACTATGGGAACTGTGGCTGTAGCCATGACTGCATGAGAGTAATTAACTTAAGAGCCATCTTTAGGAGAAGAATATGGCACTGCCCACCCAAGATCCTTCAGGAAGGGAGGTAGGAGTGGTTAGACTGGGCTTGCTTTTTTCACATTCTCCATCATCTGCCAGATCCTACCAGTGGCTGAATTCAAGGGGACCCTGTGGTTGGGGAAGTCCTACTGAAAACCCTAGAGGTCAGTCTCTGAGCCACCAGGACCTCAGGAGTAACCACAGGGCATGCAACATTGACAACAGATACCTTTATTGGGGGTGATCATTTTACTAAAGATATAGAGAACCCGAGCCAAATCAAGTTGTCATGTACTGTATTTCCTACTTCAGGAACCTAAAATTCATCCATACTCTAAAACTTGTGAGAACATTAGCAAAAAGTATATTTAACCCTATTTATCTTGGATATCTAAAACGTATTTCATGGAGGACTATGTCATGAGTGACAACTCTTTATACCCATGGAACTTTGGAGAATGCAATCCTAATAGGTTCGAGAATATACTCTATACTCTACCAATCACAACTAATAAAAATTCATAAAGCAAAAAATAATATCAAAAGATCCTCTAAAATTAAAAAGCCTCATTATGTTAAGCCAAAATATAAAGGACAAAACTCCTTTAGTAGAAAACAAAAGATGCTAAAAAGTTCAATTTTTAAAGAATGGAGTCAGCCAGGAGCCTGATATAGCTGTCTCCTGAGGGTCTGCCAGTGCCCGACAAATACAGAAGTGGATGCTCATAGTCATCCATTGGATGGAGCACAAGGTCCCCAATGAAGGAGCCAGAGAAATACTCAGGGAGCTAAAGGGGTTTGAAGCCCCATAGGAGGAACATCAATATGAACTAACCAGTACCCCCAGAGCTCCTTGGAACTAAATCACCAATCAAAGAAAACACATGGTGGAACTTGTGGCTCTAGCTGTGCATGTAGCAGAGGATGGCCTAGTCTGTCATCAATGGGAAGAGAGGCCCTAGGTCCTGTGAAGGTTCTATCAATGCCAGGGCCAGGAATGGGAGAGGGTGGGTTGGGGAGCAGGGGGTAGGGGGAGGGGATAGGGGATTTTCAGAGGGGAAACTAGGAAAGGGGATAACATTTGAAATGTAAATAAAGAAAATATCTAGTTAAAAAAAAAGAATGGAGTCATCAAGAACTATATTTCAAATTTTACAAAAACACCTATGTATTAGGAATTACATGTAAAGGATTACTATTTGGGAGTATACCAACGTCTCTTGCTTTGCGATTTGCCTTTGCTTGGGCATGAAGATGTTCAAAGGAGATAAAAAGACCATTGTTGAAATGGAAGAGGAACATGAATGCTGAATTTCTAACATTTGCATCTAGAAATTTTAGCTGTATTGCTAGGGAAAAGCATTACGCTGTCTTTATACATCTCTCTCCTAAGCATAGCAAGAGGTAGAGCTGGTGGGCCATTTTCTCATTGAGCTTAGACCACAGAGAGGAAGCATTTAATACGGAGGGAGTGCAAAGACAAGAAACCTCTTGGTTCCCCCAAATGGGGAGAGAGTAAGTGTGGTAGAGATGGGAGACATGGGCGGCACAAATGTGCCCTGATTCCCAGGCTAAGCACAGATTTGGAGAGGGGATGGATGGTAAGGGGGAAGGGGTTGAGACTGTGTCTCCCTAGAAAGCTGAGGGAGACCCAGGAAACTAAATTTAAACACATTGTGTTGGTAAGCAAATGAAGGGACTTAGTTTATCTCCATAGGCGTTCATGGGTTATGGACAGGATAGAGAATTTCCAACATGCCCTATGGAGAGATGCCATAGGTAGCTAAGAGTATTGTGTAGGGCAACCTGCCTCTCTGGGCCTTTCTTTGTACCATGGCCTTCTCTTGAGGAGTATGAGGCTAATGATCAATCCTGAAGGAAAAATGGGAGTTTTCATCAGACAGACCACTTAGTCATCTTGGGCCGGTGAGAGCTTAAAGCCCCTCCATCAAGGGCAGAAGGGTACAATGCTTCAACTGGAGCACAGTATCTAGGAGATACTGTTGGGATCATTGTTCCCTAGCTCAGACCAGTGATAATTCACAAGTCACCCGATCCCTGTATTCACAGCCTTTACCATTGTGAGAATGTGGAAGATAGATTATGCACTCAGATACTGTTTTGGAGTGGATATGGAAGAATGTAGTGACCAACTATCCCCATTTGCCTGGGGCTGAGTGGTCAGGATGTGGGGATTTTAGTGCTCATGCTGGGACACATATAAACAAACCAGTATAAGCTTATTACCCTACATGGGTAGCCAAAGTCTGAAAGGTTGGATGCTATTCTCCCATATAGACCCAGCCTGAGGTGCTTGGAGACCATTTGAACTGATATACTGGAGCGATTCACCCAGATCGGGCTGACATCTATTTGCTGGTCTTCCTGGTTCCTTTCAGCTCTCCAGTACTAGGAGAGCAATTGCAGACCAATGAATGTCATTACACAACTGAAAGCAATACAATCGAGCATGCAGAAGAAAATTCATCACCGCAACAGTAAAAGTAAATAAATAGTGTGACATAAAGGATAAGAACAGCTTCTGGAGGCGAAATTCGTACAGAATTCACCATCCACCATGACAAATAGAGAATCACAGCTAAGATGGGCAGGCCACAGGGAGTGTCAGAGTGTGGCTTCCCTTGAGCATGGCTGTTCACACGCCCCACGACTTCTGAAGTTTATAACCTGGAGAGGTTGGCTGGCCCAGAGTACCACAGCTTAAACCCAGCAGTTCTCTTGAGACAACCAAAGGTTGGAGACCAGGGGTAATAAGGCGGATACAATTTGTAGGATGGACGATGGAAGAAAGGTGATCTGGTTTGATTTTTGCCATCTGTGATAAAACATTCTGACCCTTTGGGGAAGAAAGGGTTTATTCCATCTTGCACTTGCTGGTCACAGGTCACAGTCCATCCGGGAGGGAAGTCGGGACAGGAACATGAAGCAGAATCCATGAAGGAACACTGCTTACAGGCTCACTTCTTAAGCTCAGCCAAACAACCGAGGACTCCCTACCTAGGGATGATACCGCTCATAGTGGCCATGGCCCTCCTACATCAACTAGCAGTCGTGAAGATGCCCCACAGACATGCCCATGGGCTAACCTGATCTAGCCAACTCTCCAATTGGGATTCTTTTTCCTAGGTGACTCTAAGTTAAAATGATCTTGACCATAAACCCTAACTAGGACAGGACAGAAAGACAGCTACTCAGAGATAGTCTCAACCTTCCTAATGCTGCGATCCCTCAGGACAGTTCCTTGTGTTGCGATGACCCTCAACCACAAAATTATTTTTGCTGCTACTTCACAACTGTAATTTTGCTGCTGCCATAATTCATACTGTAAATACCTGATATGCAGTTCCTGTGAAAGGGTCCACCCCCATAGGGTCATGACCCCACTGGTTGAGAACCACTGCCTAATGTATCAGCAGGAAATAAAATGGGAAGAAAGAGTGAAGCTTACACAAGGCTGGAAACAGAGAAAGCACATCTCCAGCTGTGAGACAGAAGTAATGACCGCAACGAATGGGCACTGCTCAGGAATCAGAAGGGCTTCGCCCTGGTAGTCAGAATAACAACATTTCTGCTCTTGTCTTAGAGACAAGAAGGTTTCGAAATCTTAAAGGATCAAATTGAACTGAAAGTCTCTTAAACACTTGTCATAACAAAGTCACACAGGAAAGGAATACAACCCAGTACCCAGGAATATAACATTCACAATGCCCAGTGCCTTATAAAAATATCAATAAGAGGGGCTGGTGAGATGGCTCAGCAGGTAAGAGCACCCGACTGCTCTTCTGAAGGTGATGAGTTCAAATCCCAGCAACCACATGGTGGCTTACAACCACCCGTAATGAGATCTGACGCCTTCCTCTGGTGCCAGGTCTGAAGTCAGCTACAGCGTACTTATGAAGAATAATAATAAAACGAATCCTTGGACCGGAGAGACCTACTGGAGCCAGTGGGGCTGTCCGGAGCAAGCAGGGCTGTCCGGAGCAAGCGGGGTTGAACAGAACAAGGGAAAAAAAGATTAAAAAAAAATATCAATAAGAATTCAAAGTTTTGGGAGATGGTCTCTTCAGGTTCCATATTCCCACTGTTTTCTGTCTCAGCTAAGGGCAACTGTATTGACTCCTGGGAGCCTCCCTTAATGCAGGTCTCTGGGATTTTCTAGAGATGTCCCCACCCCCCACCCCCCACCCTTGGCAGCTGCAGACTTCCTTTCATTCTCTTGGCCTTATGGTTCTCTCTCCTGTCTCTCCCCACACCTGATCGTGACCTTCCTGTTCCCCTCCCTATCTCCTCTTCCACCCAGTTCCCTCTCCCCCTCCACCTCCCACGACTGTGCCATGTCCCCTTCTAAGTGAGATTCAAGCATTCTCACTTGGGCCTTCCTTCTTGTTTAGCTTCTTTATGTCTTTGGGGTGTATCGTGAGTATTCTGAACTTTTTGGCTAATATCCACTTATCACAACATACCACACATGTCCTTTTGGCTCTGGGTTACCTCATTCAGGTTAATATTTTCTTAGTTCCATCCATTTGCCTGCAAAATTCATGATGTCCTTATTTTTAATAGCTGAATAGTATTCTATTGTGTAGATGAGCCACATTTTCTAGATTCATTCTTTGGTTGAGGGACATCTGGGTTGTTTCCAGTTTCTAGCTATTTTAAATAAAGCTGCTATGAATATAGTGGAACACATGTCCTTGTGGGATGGTGGAGCATCTTTTGTGTATATGCCCAGGAGTAGTATAGCTGGGTCTTCGGGTAGAACTATTTCCAATTTTCTGAAAAGCCACCAGATTGATTTCCAGAGTGGTTGTACAGATTGGCTGTGGGTTTGCAACCCCACAAGCAATGGTGGAATGTTCCCCAAATCTGAAGAGGCCACCTTCTGTACCAGGACACCCAGTGGAGGGATAAGGACACCAACCCACCTACAAAACTTTTGATCTAAAATTTGTCCTGTCTAAAAGACAAGCAGGAACAAAGATGGAACAGAGGCTGAGAGACTGTTACAACCAACAAGCAGCCTAATTTGTGGCCTATCCCATGGATGAGCACCAATATCCCTGACTGTTCTACTTGCAGACAGGAATCTAGCATAGCTGTCCTCTGAGAGGCTCCTGACTGAAAACGATGCAGATACCCACAGTCAGACATTGGGCAGAGGTCATGGACTGTTATGGAAGAGTTGGGGGAAGGAATGAAGGTCCTGAAGGGGATAGGAACTCCATGGGAAGACCAAGAGAGTCAACTAACCTTGATCCTTAGGGGCTCTGACTGAGCCACCAACCAAAGAGCATACACAGGCTGGCCTGAGGCCACTGACACATATATAGCAGATGTGTATCTCAGTCTCCATGTGGGTCCCCCAACAACTGAAGGAGGGACTGTTCCTAAAGCTGTTGCCTGTCTATGGAATCTATTCCCCAACAGGGTTGTTTGTTTGGTCTCGGTGAGAAAGGATGTGCCTAACCCTGTAGAGACATGATGTACCAGAGTGGGGGAATACCCGGGAGGGGCATCCTCTCAGAGAAGAAGGGGAAGGAGGAGGAGGAAAGCTTGGAGGGGGACTGGGAGGGGGCAGTGATCAGGATGTAAAAGAAAGTTATAGGGAAGCATTACTCATGACAAGAAGAAGATGCCATTAGTAGAAACAATCACAGAAATGACAGTTGATGGGATTACTGGGGAAAGTCTTAAAGCCACCGTTAATGTTTACATTTTATAAATATGGTCAAGCATCTCAAGGACATTATATACACTATAAAGAGAGAAAATGTAAAAATAAGAAAATAGGGGAAAACACTAGCTGCTATTATATAGGATTAACATGGCAGTGAGCTTGGAAACAGTGAGGGAAAGCCATCCAGAGAAAACAGGGAATTCCTAGTGAACAAAGAATTAGTGGCCCGTGAGAAATTACCAAGAAGTTTGATATACATGCAGTTGAACTCCAAGAAAGAAGGAAGAAAAAGAACACATATTCTCCTGGATTTCCAGGGTGTTGCTATAATAATAAATGCATCCAGAAGTTAACACTCTCATTCGGTCTGAAGGGCATTTGGTCTGCTCCTTACTGAATGTCATATATGATCCCACAGTATACTGTGGTATCAGCTGGGTTTGCCTGTCTCATTAGAGCTGTGGCTTAGAGACACTCTGATTCCTGAGAGGGGCCTGCCCTGTGCTGGCAGTGGAAGAGCCTAAATTCAAAACTGGATGGACAGTTTCTACCTAATGCCATCACTCTGGCACTCTTCAACTGTGAGCAGCGGATGGGTGAGCCTGTGCTGACTCAGCTGGTTCCACACCTCCAGGCCTTGTTAGGTAAGGGTGCAGAACCCTCTGAGAAGGAAGGGTGGGTGGGGAATTCCAGAAGCACATGCTACATAGGCACCCCTCTATGTGTGGGGTTATGTGCCAATAATTTATCCTAAGTTAAAAACATGTAAGCCAAAATGCTTTTATGTATCCAGATTCCTGAAAGCCGGAGCTTAGCAATATAGCACACTGTAGAGCAGTTCTTTTAGCCTGTGGGTTGTGACACCTACGAAAGTTCCCATATCTGGTAGCCTTCCCATCAGATATTTATATTACGATTTATAACAGTAGCAAAATTGTAGTTATGAAGTAGCGGCAAAAGAATTTTATGGTTGGGGTCACCATGACATGAGGATCTGTATTAAAGAGTCCGGCCATTAGGAAGGTTGAAAGTCACTGCTGTAAAGAGTCCATCTTTCCTCCTGTAGCCAGGTGACTGGAAGCTATGACTTTCTAACTCTGTTTAGCATAAGCAGGGTTGTGGGACATATTATTAGCCCAGGCAAAGGTTCAAATCCAAATTCTGGGCCACAGATTCTGCTTAATATGTATAGACTTTGTGACCCTAGGGTCCCAGACATTATTAGGTCAAATCATCATAAGTTGACAATGCTGGATAAAAGTCTCCAATGTTGAGAGATAAAACCTCTCGGGTCTCTCCAAAGAATGAGTATTATCACCACCAGTTCAAGAACTCACCTCTGAGCTGAGGGTATGAGAAGCTAATAGGACCTCTCATTTCAGTCTCAAAAGTTTGATTTCTGCCTCTTTTCTCATTCGACATCACAGAAGAAAACAATTTGGGGGTCCTATCTGCTGTGACAAAACTTCCCGTGGCTGAGCTGAACTCAGAAATGCCCTGTACTCTCTCATGCTATCTAATTGTTACTGGGGAGTCATCTGTGCCCACCCAGGGCCCATAAGTTCCAGCCTCTCTGGATTTTGGTACTGAGTTGAGATATCTGAGTTCTTCACAGTAAGGAGAGAGGAAGCCAGATCAATTGGAACCTCTCATGCGGCGCCCTGCACACTTTCCTCCGGTTAGCTGGATGCATTCCTGTGACTCTGATGCCATGAGAGAGTCATGATATAGAAGAAGCCTGTGTCCCCTGGATCGTCTTAGTGAGAAGATCTTCACATCTGCTAGAAAAGCCGTTATTGGGCTGGTCAGCTCCTGTTGAGGTAAGACACCGTGCCAATTTACAGTTTGCTTGTGACAGTATTTGCATCCCAACAAAGCATTGATAGAATTCTGTCTCCACCTAACATTCCAAATGTAGCCTGCATCTATTGAACACCACAACCCATTGGGTGACAAGGGCATATCGCAGTCCACCTGCCCAGGCTCAGTTCCTAGCACACTGCTGCTTAGAAGCACCGAAAAACCAGGAAGTGGCCTCCACTTCTCCCTACACAAGATTTGCATAAAAACACTGAAGTGGAAGCCATAACATATAAGCAAAGGACCCGGTGCAGACCTGCACAGGCCTTGGGCGCTCTGCTTTGGTCTCTGTGGGTTTTTTAGTTAGGAGTTCTGTTCATGGTGTTTTAAGGGCCCAGAGTCCTTTCCCCCTGGTTCTCACACTCTTTGCATCTCCTCTTCCACAGGAGTCCGTGAGCTCTGGGAGGAAGGATTTGATGGAGACATTCCATTTAGGGCTGAGTGGTCAAAGTCTCTTGCTCTCTACACACTGAATGATTGTGGGTCTCTCTTTGTTCCCGTCCTTTGAAAGAGGAAGCTTCTTTGAAGATGGCTGAACAAGGCACTGATCTTTGAGTAGAACAGAATGTCATTAGGAACCATTTTGCCAGTGCATTTTTGTTGTTATTGTTTGGTTTTTAGAAGAGTCACATTTGGTCTCACCATAGGTCCGTGGGCTGTCCTGTCTCTGGGTCTTGGTCACCCAAGATGTGCCATGGAGTGGGCCTTAAGTCAAATTAGTTATTGGTTTGTTACTCCTTCTGGCTTCATGCCACCATTGCCTGCATATCTTGCAAGCAGAATGCCACTATAGGTCAACGGATTTATGATGGGCTTGGTGTTTAAATTCCTCCTTATATAGCAAGTAAGTACCTTGCCATACCAAAGACATCAGGGCATAGTGGTGAAGGGTCCATGTGAGCACCAGCTTGACTTCTCCACATGCAGTGAGTTGTGGAGATGTTGTACACAGCAAAGGGGCCCTGGCTTGCTGTCAGTTAGTTCATGGAGTACAACCTATTATCTTTAGGACAGCCCTGAGAGTTTTGAAAATCCCTATAGGACCCCTTTGGCCTACAACTCACTTAGATGTAACCCAATCCCAGGACTGGAGGTATCATTGGGTGGCTAGAGGTAGCCAGTCGGGACTCTGTCTCCCCTGTATTTGGTGATTTCATTAAAGTTGCCTACATATAAATATATATATATTTGGAAGTTAGTACGGTGGTAGGTTTCCATTCCATCCCTCACATGACCCATAATGTCAACTGTCTCTCCTCCTAGTCCCTCCCTCCACCCCCTTTCCCTTCCCCGCTTAATATTCCTGTCTCAGCTCTCCCCATTCACCCATGATTACAGAATAGATAATAGAAAACGTTCGCTTGAAAAGGTCAAAGGTAGATTGGCAGGCAGAGGATGGGAAGGAACAGTGCTACAGCATGTCTGAGTAATTTCACAGGCTGATACCCAATTTAAAAGGAGTCTACCATATAATTGACAGGAAACAGCCTGGAAAGAAGAGCGGGGCAGAGCCTCCCATCGAGGAGAGAGAAACCAGGTGGCTTTTCCTTCTGTGCCACCCAAGGGGCCTTGGTTAGCTCCGACTGTTCTCAGTGTAAATGGCTGTGTCCTAAGGTCCATTCCATTTATTCACTCTTTCATCCATGTAATAAATGTTTCTGGTGCCTTAGGAACCAGCAAAGTTGGAATTTCAGATATAAAATAAATAGGATAAAGGCATCGCCCTATGGGGCTGAGTGTCCTGCTCTTTATATATAAACATCTGTGACTTAAGAGAAAGTGCATTAAAAGTGTGAAATCTGTTTGTTTGCAACTAATACATTTTACATTAAGAATAACACTATTGGGATGGCTGGAATGTAAAGTCTGTTTGATACATGTCGCAACTAAAACTGAAAAAAGGATTTTTTTCCACCTACATCTTACTATCTTATTGAAGTTCTCAAAAAAGATTAAAATATGGGTAGTCAGTCTGTGTTATCTGTCTTCTGGCTGCATTTATTTATTTTGATTTTTAATTTGCTTTCATCTATCTATTTATTTTAAAAACATTTTCTTATTCTCTAACCCAGTGTGGCCTACTCACTCTAAAATCCAAGGTGGCTTTGAACTCATAGCAATCCTCCTGTCTTGTCCTTCCAAATTCTGGGATTTCAGGTGTTAAATTGCCATGTTTACCCAACATTTATGTAAGACAAACATGTATAAAATGAAAACACATCCATTGTTTCTCTTATACCACATAATAAGGTAATTGTGTTGGAAAGAGTTAGCCACATTTTTTATCCAGTCAACACTAGACTTCACTAGTGCGAAGGGGATGGACACCCATGAGTGGCGGGTTGTGGAACCTGGACACCTAGAAGTGAGTCTTCAGGTACCTTTGAGGTCAGAGTGTCCTCCGAGCTGGTTCAAGGAAGATGACTGTGAGCGACTGTGTCCTTGAGGCTTCCAGTAGAAAGTAGATGGCATGCATAAATGGAGCCTGGAGGAACTTTATTTTACAGTATTGATGAAGCCTCAAGAATCAACACGGGATCTGCTCACAGGCTGACAACAGTGGGAAGCTAGTGTCATGTCAGGGTCTAATAGGCTGAAGTATGAACACATGCACACATGTGTATGCGTACGTGTGTCTGTGTCTACACATACGTCAGGCCCAGTGGAATTTGAGAACAGTGTTTCTGTCCCTGACATTCATTTCTCTGCCTAGTTATGTCACTGGTGATATTTCCTAACCTGTTTGGTTTGTTGAGTATTTCACTTCCAATATTTCTATCATTTCTCCAAACTCAGATTCCTTTGCTGAAACTGTCTTCTATTTTGCTAACATTTTTGTCCACCTAGCAGGGATTTTCCTCTATGTTGATGACTTTCTTCTCCTGGATTGCAATCATTGTTCTGTGTCTTCTTTGAGGTCACCGATCATTTTCAGTAGGAAACCTTCGAAATCTCTCTCTCTCTCTGGGGTATTACTTACTTTGAATGCAATAGGGAAAGGCTTTTGGTTGTTCCGAAGTCTTTTCCTAGCACTTGTGTTTCCCGTGATGCAATGCGTATGTCTGCAGTTTTGACTATCTCTTCTGCTTTTATTCCGGGATCTTTTATCTAGCAACCTTTTCCCGAGGCTTCGGTGCCAAGTCTCACTTAGTGAGGGGCAAGCGAATGCTGGGTCAGCGGGCCCTGCAAAGCACAGAAGATGGAGAAATACACTCGGGATTGATTACAGCCTGCCGATTAAAGCGACCATTGACCATAAACTAGGCAGTGGAAACCTAGTACAGAACATGACATGTTAAAAATTATATAGGGTCAACGTGAAAACCGTAAATGAATGAAATGGAGAGACGAGGCAGAGAAAAGGATTCAGAGAGAAAGAAGGTTAGAGAGAGTAACGGGGTGGTGAGCCCATGCTGGTGGGGAAGGAATTACAAGAGATTAGAGAAGGTGTTTTTAAAAAACATGAAAAGAGATCTTCCTAATAACGACGAAGTTCAAAAGCAAAATCAAATAAATAGAAAAATTTAAAAAGAGTAAAATTGTTTTTTTGTGAACAAGCTAAAAACAAATCCATTCTGGTAAGATAAAGTCAAAATACCACCAAACATATGGAAGAGACAGAGAAGGACAGGAGGAGACAACCCAGAGGTAAACAAGGGGAAAATGTAAACATTACTCGGCGATGAAATGTGTAAACAAAATGGTAAGGCTACATAAAGAAGAATAAAAAATAAAACATGATTTTTAAACATTATATGCTAAAATACACTGCTAAAAAATGTAAGGGTGGGTAGGTATCAGAATCAAAAATACATGAGTTAGTGGAGTGGCATCTTTCTTAGACCTCAAAGGCATAAGCCTTCAATACACGCACTAGAGGAGGGTAGCCACGCGTGCTTGAACTTGCTGGTTTAGCTGGATGTGTGCGTGTGCGTGCGTGCGTGCGTGCGTGCGTGTGTGTGTGTGTGTGTGTGTGTGTGTGTGACGCCCGTCTGAGCTTTTACTTCAGCCCTTTCCCGTTTTTTTCACACCCGGGACTGCTGCGGGTTAAGTTTAGCTCTGCTTTATGGGCTGGGCAGGTTCCTCCTCCTGCGTCACCCTGATGGTACCCGCTGGCATGGCTAATCTCTAGCTTGGGTGGGGTGTTTTCCAAGCGCATTGGGAATATGGGAAGCAATCATAGCACCGAGTTCTGTGTGTGTGCAGTCTGAGAGCCTGTCTTCATATTTTCAAGATCTAAGTATTGATTATCCAGCTGATGGATGCAGCCAGAGGAGTCAAGTTGGTGATTCGAGGTACTGAGTTTACAGGCTCCAAGGAAGCAGATGGTAAATTAGAGCTGAATTTCTTCCTCTCTCACTTCCCAAGACTATCAGACTCCAGGGTATGCCACTGTTGTTGAGATCTGCTCTTGGTAACTGAACACGGGATTGAACCTTCCCTTTGCACGTCATGGAGTTGGCCCTTCCCCTTGCGTGTAATGGGATTGGCCCTTCCCCCTGGATGTCATGGGATTGGCTCTTCCCTCTGCACATTACATCTTCTCTTACAGCACTGCCTGTGCAGAAACTCCCCACCTCTGCTTGTCAGTCTACCTCCCCTGCCTTCCTCAAAGCCTCCCGGTGCTACCTCTCATCCCCAGGGCTGTGGCAAGTTAAATTTGGGTTCTCTGTCTTATGATTGTTCCGCAGTCTCAGGTCCCCAAGTAGCAAACTTTCAAACAATAGGCTCTTTCTGGAGAAGGTCTCTGGGCCCTTGCCCTCTAAGTCATGTGGTATGACTAATGGGCTGCCTGGAGACTGCTGATCCCCACCAAATCCCCCACGGGAGGAATCGTTGTCTCGTCAAACCTTGAAATTTTTGAAGTTTGTGAGACCTCTAGGGTTGCCCCAGGGGTAAGATTGCGTGTCTCATTTCACCAGGACTACCTGCTTGCTTTTTTGAAGGTTTCACCTGTAACCTGTTTCCCTGTTGGGAAGCCACACAGCAGGAGCTCAGTCAGCCCAGCTTTCTACGTGTGCCTTGCCTTCTTTTTCTCTCCACTTTTCAGACGGCTATCGCTGGCTACTTTTGTGGATATTTGAATCAGTGTCTCTGTCTGTCTGTCTGTCTCTGTCCCTCTCTGTTTTTCTCTCTGCCTCTGACTCTCTCTTTCTCTCTCTCTATTTCTCTTTGTCATCTCTGTCTCACTGTCTCTGTCTTTGTCTCTCTCTCTCTATCTCTCTCTCTCTCTCTATCCCTGTGTGTCTGTCTTTCTGTCTCTCTCTCTCTCTCTGTGTGTGTGTGTGTGTGTGTGTGTGTGTGTGTGTGTCTGTGTGTAACAGACTATTCTCTACCCTGTATTCTTTTTTTTTTTTTTTTTTTTTTTTGGTTTTTCGAGACAGGGTTTCTCTGTGTAGCCCTGGCTGCCCTGGAACTCACTCTGTAGACCAGGCTGGCCTCGAACTCAGAAATCCACCTGCCTCTGCCTCCAGAGTGCAGGGATTAAAGGCATGCGCCACCACGCCCAGCTTCTACCCTGTATTCTTAAGGCAGTCTCTACTCTGCAGGCTTACCCATAAGTCACTAATTGAAATGTAAATAAAGTTTAACAAGAAAATCTCACAAAGCTGGGACCCTGTGATGGGTGCTAGAAATTGGATCACAGTAAAGGACTGGCTAAATGCCTAAGTACCTGCAGCCTTTCAGAATTGGCCCATCAAATTAATCCCAAAGGCCAAGACTTGAAGGAAGTTACCAAGCCTCAGCGGCGTCCTGTGACCTGAGCGGCGGGTCTGTGACCTGAGCGGTGTCCTGTGACCTGAGCGGCGGGTCTTGGGAAAGAATCTGTAGTTAAGAAAGAAAAGCTGTGCCTGGTGGCACATCTCTACGATCCTAGCACTCACCAGTCAGAGGCAGGATCATTGTAAGTCTGAGGCTAGCCTGGGCTAGAGGGAAACCCAGAGAGACTCTGTCTGACAAAGACAAAAATAGAGTACAAGCCAAGTAGAGTGGCTCAAACCACTTAGGAACCTGAAGCAGAAGGGTTCCAGTGGGTCTGAAGGCACCTTGAACTACACAGTGAATTCCAGCCATCCCAGGCTACAGGGGGAGACCACGTGTTTAAAAGGCTGAGATGGAGAGTCTGTGGCCGTAAGACAGCTTTGGGGCAGGGAAGAAGAGGAGGAATATAGAATTGTTCTCCTTTATCTCTGCACTCGACTCGAATCCCCTGGCCTCACACAGCCAGAGTTTGATTGACACAGATGTAGAGTGGTGTCCTCACTGGGTCTAGAATGGGTTAACTTTAGGAAGGTCTTGGAACAAGGTGAACAATCAATAGAGAAGAGAGTGCTGGGGAGGAGACTATAATAAAGGCATCATATTGTGACAGTGCCCAGGCTCTTCTGGACTACTCAGAAAGTATAGCCCTGCTTAGCAAGGCACGGATACCCCTCATATAGATGCATGTTAGCTGCATGTAGATTCCATGTTAGAGATCAGTCATTCTGAAGACATGTATGCAGTTTCCTTGTGAGGCTAGCAGGCTCTTTCAGGGTAAAGATCATCTTACAGTTCAGTGGTTCGTGGGCACGGTAGATTGTTATATAAGTATTTGCTGGAGAATCATTTCAGTCTCTTTCTTTTGAACTTAGTAGGAATGGATAAAATTCAATATAGAAAACCAAGAAATGTCTCATAGGGGTCAAGTGGAGTCGTACAAGAAGATGTCTAGCATAATAGGTAAAGAACATAACTAAAAGCTTATTCATTCAACAAAGGCCTATGGAGGGCTACATTTTCACACAGGGCTAAGAGACTCTTAAGATGAAAATTATCTTTTGATTTTTCTTTTTTTAGAAGAAAAACATCTATTATACATAGGAGGCATGAAATACTCAGTTTTATGGTATACAACTGGCCAGTTACCACACAACTGATGAGAATAGAGACATGGCCTTATATATAGTCCATGCTAGCCTAAAACTCACTATATACCCCTTCCTTCCAAATTCCTAGTGCTGGGATTATATGTGTGTCCCACCATGTAACAACCTATAAAGGTCTGAATCAGTTACATCAATCCTGTGTTTCTATAATCCACCTATATAAAAAAACATCCTTCCATTCTGTGAAAGGTATACCCCACTAAGGTCAAACGCCACTCCTTGGCAAAACGTGAGCTTTGAAGTTTTGCAGCCAGTGAAGATGTGTGCTCTACCTCATTCTCAGAACAACTGAGCACAGGACCCGGTGGGCAGGAGGAGTTGAGATAGATGCATCCAGAAAGCAGCAAACCACAAGACAGGCTTTCTTCAGCCATGTTACAGGCCTGCACACTCTCTGTGGAAGTGTGTTCCACACCTGCAGCAAACAGGAGTCCTACCCACCCAAGGTCTCCTCCTGGCTTTTCCACTCATGGTGGTGTCTTGCCTCTACCACCATCAACCCTGCTATTGAGCTTTCTTTATAGAACCAGTACAATAGCCCCATTGTCTGACTTCCTTTTCCAGAACCCCATGCCTACTCTACAATGCAAAGGAAAGCCGGGTTAGGCTCCTGCTGCTTGTGTCAAATGCCAATTCTTTCATGTTGTTCCCTTATACATGTTGCTTATACGTTTTGGGTCAAAACTGTGAAATATCGGCTCTTGCCCTACTATTTTGCATTCTATTACTGGAAGATGTGGATAGTCTTCTGTGTGGCCTTGGTTAGAAGATTACTGTTTTTTTTTTTAACCAGATTAAAATGGAATTGTGTGAATTCCCCACAGAGGCTATGCCAGTAGTTGAACATCCGATGTACTTTTAAAGATCAGTTTTATTTTATCTCATAGTTGTAATGAGATGAAATATATTTTTTCCCAAAACTAAACTTTATGTCCCATCCACAATGGGATCTGAGATATATTAGAATCACTCAGCCAACATCAACCGAAGATTTGTCTTGAGTGGAGTCGATACAAATAGGAAATTTGTTGGTTTTGAATACAGGATCACTAGCAATAGTTTCAAATTAATTTGCTGATCTCATTAAATGAGTTTTCTGGTTTAGAAATTAAACTAATAGTGATAAAAGTTTTTTCTTCTCTACTTTAAAGTTTGTTGTTTTGGAAAGCATGGTGTTTTATAGACATCTATTCATAAATTGGCAGGTTATAAGCTTTTGAATTGGCAGGTATATTTGTTTCTCACTGTATGACCAGCCCACATGTAGCTACTAACATTTGATAAATGCTTCATAAACATATGTGAAATTGAATTACTACCTTTTGAAAATGATATTTCTCACTAATAGAACAAAAGTATGCAATAAAAGATAAATTTGGAAAAAGCAAATTTGGAATGGAAATTTGAGTAAACCTCTCAGAGAGGATCATAAAGAACATAAATATGTAAATAAAGAGAAAATTAGATTTAAAGAGAGTAAAAACATTCTGGTAATAAAGAGAAAAAGAAAAATAAACAGGATGCAGCACCAATCAAATTGTACAAGAAAAAATTTTAAATATCAAACAAGATGAATTTACAGGTTACAATGGGGGCGGGGGGAAACACACATCAAATCGGATTACTTTGAAATCTCAGAACTTGACTCAAGACTGGACATAAAGACTTCTAGAGAGAGGAGGAAAGTGCCGCAGACTGGTGATGCCCTGGACTCACACAGAGCTGGGCTTTAAAGGGTACAATGAAAATCTAGAACACAACAGGATGGTAGCTAAGGAGTCTGAGGAGAGATGTGTCAGCCTACAAGTTTGTTTGCACAAGGGTGACTTACTTGACATTTTATACAAGAGAGCTAAAGGGTAGGATGTGGTGCTGGATGAGCGCATAAAAGTAACAAGGCGGTATCGTGAAACATATTGTATGAAGTTCTCAAAAATAAAAACACTTAAAAACACATCAAGGCAACTGCAAACTTTAGCCAAAACAACAACAACAACAACAACAATTGTTCAAAAGAATAAGTGTAGAATTCTGTATCTCGATCTTCAGTGATTTTTTAACACAATCATGTGCCCATGTCCCCTATTTTCGGTGTTGTAGCAAAATATCAGAGACTGGGAAGTTTGTCCTAATAAAAGCCTATTACCCTCAAGGTTCCACATAGTGGGAAGTTCAACCTTGAGGGCTTGGCTTTGGTTAGAATGTTCTTACTGTGAACAGTCTGGCAGGGCCACACTGGCTTTGACTATGGGCCTGATTTTGTGATAATCAATAGCCATGAAACTATTTACAAAGACAGACATGATGGTTTTGTTTTTTAAAGTCTTCAACTGGCTTCACACTTAGTTTCTTCCATCGAGGATCAAATTTCGTAATACCAGAGCACAGATACTGAAGGATGATAGATAAGGAAGCATTGAACACATGTGTCTCTAAGACAGAGGTGAAAGAGAGTCAACTGTATTGTCATGAAAAAAAAAACAGACTAGTTAAACAAAAATTATGTATAGTCTTGCGAACCAATTCTTTAAAAGTACTGTGGTAAAATCAAGACACGTGAGTGGGCTCATTCAGCTGGGTGGGCAAAACTCTCAGAGGGATGTTTGTGGAACTGGGATAAAGTGAAAATCAAACATGAAATGACAACCTGGCTCCTTCAGATCCATGCATCTGTTTTTACATCATGTATATTTGTTTGAACAAGTTACTAAAATGTGCCACCTAGCAATGAATATTTGAAACTCATGTCTGAATTACATCAACAGACAAATCTCAAAAAATTATTATTTGCTACTTTTCATATTTGTTTTTAAAAAAATAAGTCAGGATGTTTAAACATTAAAAGTAATAGGAAACATTAACCTAGAACTATATAAACTGTATCTGGGGTTCCTTGGGAACATAACATTGCCAATTAAAATATAAAAGTGAAGCTAAATTGAGCATTTATTTGTGCTGAAGGTATGCACAGAAGGACAGATTATTATTTTAACTTGGAGAAAAGAAGCACAGAAATTATGATATGGAGATAAACTTTTCTTGGCATTAAGTTCCCAGAAATATTTAAGGTTTCACCTAACTCCCATCTTTCATATGAGCTCTGAGACCCAAGCTAATCCTATTTAAATTCCCTGCATATTTTCTTGTCATTCTACACTGTCACTCTGTTACTGCCTTTGTCTAAGATCTTATTGTCTAGGTGTATTTTGTGTATTTGCATTAGTTTACGTGGACTATGTATGTGTAGGTAACCCAAGAAAGCCAGAGTATGTTGGATCCCTAGAATCTGGAGTTCCAGGAGGGTATGATCTGTCTATTCTGAGTACAGGAACCAAATCTGGGTCCTCTGCAAGAGCAGTCAATGCTCTTAACCACGAGTCCTCTTTCCAGTTACAGGTCTTGTCATGTTAATTAATTATGTTCTCCCTGAAGAGTTGAGACAAATAGGGAGAACATAATACAAAAGTGAACTTCAACCTAAACTCAGGACCTTGAGTGTTAACACTAAACATAAATGGCCTAAAACTTTATAGAAAGAAAAAGGGTTGTTAAGAAGCATAATACATAAAGATCAGATTTTAAAAATCAGAGTGAAAGGGAGTACAGAAGAAAGGATGATGGCGATGACGATGACGATGATGACAAAGATGATGACCATGGACGGCCACAGCGGTGGCAGTGGTAGTAGTGAAAAACAAATCTTGGTCAGTTAGTAAGAAAAAAGTGTTGTGCTTAGAAAAGGGAAGCTGTTATTTGGATGCAGACATCATAACTAATTTTGTAGTTATACAGAGACCTATGGATAATTATTGAAGCTATTAATGATATTAGGTTAAGAAAGCAACTGTATTTTGGCATACTGGCTCTGAACAAAAGGAAACTTCTAAAAAATGCTATTTGTTATCATGTCAGAAGAATGTTATTTTTAGATTTAGGAATACATCTTAAAAACATGGAAAGTTTAAAATATTTTTAAATAAGGCTTTTAAGATGGGAAATTTTATAATGTACAGAGATGATAGAGTTATATACTATAAAATGTCAATTTTCAAGGCTAGAGAGATGGCTCAATGGTTAATAATGGGTACTGCTCTTGTAGAGGACCTGGGTTCAATTTCCAGAACCATGTCAGGCTGCTACTAATTAACTATAACTCCAGATTTAAGGGGATATGTGAGCATATACGCACATGCCAATACACACACACACACACACACACACACACACACACACACACAAAACCAAACAAACCCTGAAACTAAAATAAACCTTAGAAAAATTCAATTTTCTTCATAATGATATAGAAAGCAACACAACACCAGCTAAATATCTGAAGACTGGGTTGGCAAAGTGGCCAATCAGGAAATTGCCACCCAAGTCTTATGGTCTGAGTTTGATGCTCAGAGCCTAAATAAAAATGGAAGGAGACAGTACAGAGGTGTTGTCTGAATTCCATACACACTCTGGCATGTGTGAAACCACCATGCTGGCTAAGTTTATGTCAACATGACACAAGCTAGAGTCCTCTGACAGGAAAAAAGCTACAATTGAGAAAGCTCCGTAAGAGCAGGCTGTTGGGTATTTTCTTAATTAATGATCGCGGGGAGGGCCCAGCCCATTGCAGGTGTGTTATCCCTGGGCAGGTGGTCCTGGTGCTATAAGAAAGCAGGCTGAGCAAGCCTTGAGCAGCAAGTTAGTGAGCAGCACCTCTCCATGGCCTCTGCATCAGCTCCTGCCTCAATGTTCCAGCTCTGTTTGATTTCCTCCCCTCACTTCCTTCAGTGATGGACTATGATGTGGAAGTGTAAGCCACATAAATTCTTTCCTCCACAACTTGCTTTTGGTCATGGTGTTCCATCCTAACAATAGTAACCCTAACTAAGACACCTGTAATATATACAGATCTTCTTCTTCTTCTTCTTCTTCTTCTTCTTCTTCTTCTTCTTCTTCTTCTTCTTCTTCTTCTTCTTCTTCTTCTTCTTCTTCTTCTTCTTCNGAAAAACATTTAACTTAGGTACCTAAAGGAGTGAGGAGTTAGTTTGTATTATAATTTCTCCTTCAAATATCAGATGTTGTAAGTTAGCGTTTGCCAAGCACTAGATGGGAGGCAGGCCTGTAGTCTCCGAGGAGTGCCTGAGATGCCTATATTTTGTGTTGTTGATTAAAGAGAGCACCATATGCTTGCGATAACAGGCGCACAGGTGGCAAAGCCTACATTCTGTTGTACAAATTTAGTATCCTGACTTGTATGCTAGCCCAAAGAGGGCTATTCTAATTGTGCACAGCAGTCAATAAGTGGGTATGTATACCAAGCCTGATTTTACAAGAAGGAAGAAGAGGAAGAAGGGGAGGAGAAGGAGAAAAAGGAAGAGGAGGAAGAGGAAGAAGAGGAGGAGGAGAAGAAGAGGAGGAGGAATAGGAAGAGGGAGAGAGAGGGAGAAAGAAGAGGAAGAAGGGGAAGAAGAATGAGAAAAGAAGAGGCAGCAGCAATAAAAGACAGGAAGAAGAGAAAGGAAGGGAGGGAGAGGGAGAGAGAGAAGGGAGAGTGAGAGAGAGAGAGAGAAAGAGAGAGAGAGATTTTAAAAGAACCAACTTTGCATCACTTCAATCCAGAAACTCATTCAAAAGTAAGCCCCCTGAGTTTGTAGAGTTTTAGATCAATTTGACACTTCCTACCACAAAATAACCTAAGGATAGTCTAAGCAGAAGAATGATTTTTATAAAAGGGAAGTTCCCGATAAATAAGCTGCAAAGTATATTCTAAGATTGAGAATAAGTCCGTCTGACTCTAAAAGTTTCCTTGACTCTTAGAGCCTGTAGTGACAATAGTTCTTATTAATCAATACTTACTAGCCAGATAGCAAATCTCACTCTGACTATTCATTTGGATGCATGGTATAAACTCACTGCAGTCATTTGGGTAAAGTGCTTGCCATACAAGTCTGAGAATCTGAGTTCTAATCCCCAGTAGCCACATAAAGCTGGGTCTGTCATGACAGTGTCCCTCTGGAGAGATAGGAGTCGTGGCAATGATTGGAGAATCCATTAAAGCTTGGTCCACCTCACCTAGTGAACACACTGGCCAGCAACAAAAGACCATGTCTGAAACAAGGCCGAAGATGAACACTAACACCAAAGGCTGTCCTCTGATCTCCACATGGATCATGTGTGGCACCCAAACACAAAACCATGTATATACACATCCATGTGCATATGTCATCTCACATACATGTCATATACACATATACACATGCACAAACACACACAAAGAAAAAAAGAAAATATATAGGCTTCCCCGTTTTCACCTAACAGGTTCTCCTTGCTGTGTTAGTCTACCATGGAGCTTTAGCTGAGAACTCTGTAACTAGAGTCCTTCCTCAAATATAACCACTAAGGACCAAGGTAGAGTGTCCGGGGCATCTTTGAAGATCACACCTTGGGTTGCTTGGTTTACACTTTGCTACCTAACCCCTCTGTTGGCGGTGGAGGATGACCTCGGTGTTTCTATCTGAACTGTATTTTTCAATATATTCCAATCTTTCTTCAGATAGATCTCCAGAGGGGCAGATTAAGGTCATTTACTTGGAAAGGCAAGCAAGGAAATGGCTTTGAACTTCTAAGTACAAAGTAAATTGCATTCACTGAATCCCAGCAGTTCTGTGGTCGGCCCACGTTTGCTGTCTAGTGGAGTGTAAGTCTCCTGAGAGCAGAGACTGTGTTTGGCTGTTTGTTTTCCCACTATACCCAGGATCTTAAGAAACTACATTAAGGACTCAGTAACCAACTATAAACAATTTTTTTGAGTGAACAAAGAAACTATGAAAAATCTGATGCATACAGGTGGACCTTATTAATCTATGTGATTCATGCTGATGAAAGTCCAAAGATTTTTGTCATATTGAAAAGAAAGCCAATGTAGACCCTTGAAAGGTGGTAGGGTTGCTTCTGACTATTGCCTCACTGTGACTAGATACCTAAAACAACAACTTAAAAAGGAGGGATTGTTTCTTTTAGCTCACTGTATCCAGACCTCTTCAGTGACAGTGACTACTCACCAGTATAATGTATAATTACAATAAGATATGACAAGGCAGGACCAGCTTGCTCCATTAGAGGTGACTCGGATTCTGTCCTCATGAACAGATTAATACATGTGTGTGATTCACGGGTTAAAGGGTTAGTAGATTGAGAGTGACCTAGCACTATTACTGATACTATGGTATTCTTACAGACAGGAGCCTAGCATGGCTGCCCTCTGAGAGGCCCAACAAGCAACTGAAAGAGTCTGATGCATATACTTATACCCAACCAATGGACAGCAACCAAGGATCCCTGTGGTTGAATTAGGGAAAGGCTGGATGAAGCTGAGGAGAGGGGCAATCCCATAGGAAGACCAGCAGTCTCAACTAACTGAGACCCCTGAGATCTCTCAGACATTGAGCTACCAACCAGAAAGTATACATTAGCTGATATGAGGCCCCAGACACACATACAACAGAGAACTGGCCTCAGTGAGAGACTTGAGACCCCAGGGAGTGGGAAGGTCTGGTAGGGTGAGGGTGGGGGTGGGAACATCCTCTTGGAGATGCGGGGGGGCGGGGGGGAATGGGATGAGGAACAGTTGGAGGGTGGACCAGAAGTAGGAAAACAAGTGGACTGTAAAAAAAAAAAGATTAAAGAAAAAGAAGGAGGAGGAGGAAGAGTAAGAAGAGGAAGAAGAAGAGGAGGAGGAGGGAGGGAGGAGGAAGAAGAGGAAGAAGAGAAAGAAAGAAAGAAAGAAAGAAAGAAAGAAAGAAAGAAAGAAAGAAAGGAAGGAAGGAAGAGAAGCGGTTTGATGAGGTTTCTCATGCTCTCCTTCTTGTTGTCTTTACAGATTGTGATTTGCCTCATGCCTCTACAAGAAAGCCATCATCAGATAAGGTCTTTCCACCCGAAGTCAGTGTGAGTCCATATAAACTACTTCATAACACACTTCGGCAGTGGGATCTTGTTACCAGCTGTGGAAATGGGTCTAAGGCAGACTTGCTCCAGGTCATTTCTTACAGCGGCATACGGACCCCAAATTATCTCAATAAAAATTCCCCAGAAAAGACCAGAAAAAAAAAATGACACACAGAGAACATGATGACGGCACTCACTGTCAAGCTCACTGAATCGGGGGGCCACCCAGATCCGATAGGATTGCAGTAGTTGTGGCTTATTTCTGGAACTTTCTCAGCTTTCTATGATAGAGCAGATGCTTGCAGTAGAGTATTTCTTTTCCAGAGTCAAAACTGGGATTCACAAATGTTAAAAGATTATGAGAGATTTAAAAATAAAGAGAAGGAATTCATAAATTGTCAAGAAAATCTGGCACGTCTATTTTTATCAAAAAATTTCCAGTATTTAGTTATCTGCTTATTATTTTTGTGACCAGCTCCTTGTATTTTCTGTAACTGATTCGCACTTCGGTTCCCCTTTTGGCGGGAATCATGTGGAAGGGAATTACAGCTCTCTCTCCCTCTTTCTCTTCAGCCCTGACAGGTTAACTTCTCACGCATGAAGCGTATATAATCCAGCTGCATATATTCTGAATCACGTCTGTCTTCCCTTCCTTTGTGCTGTTAAAAGCCTACAATCCCGTAGGATGGATCATTTACTGAAAGAGAACAGTTCCAACAGGTTCCACTTCATTATAGTTTTTGGTTGTGTTGATTGAAGTAGGTCTCATCAGAGTAAATTTCGAGCTTTTGGATCATCTTCAGCTGCATAATTTTCTTACGTGGTGATTTTTTTTTTTTAATTTTGGCCTTTTATCTCTTTTAAAAGCCAGTACTGAGGACTTAACCTGTGTCTCCTGATGTATTAGCCAACCACAGAGTTACAACTCTTCCCCTTAGCTCAGAGTCTTCAACATCTTCTACTTCTGTGTGTGATCAGTTTGAAGATGTCTTTTGTCGAACTGATCTTTAGATGAAACTGTTGGAGCATCTCCTCCGATGTGATTGCACAACAACGCCAATGTTTCCATGGATTTTAGCACTGTCAACACACAAGTCACTTTTTCTATATTTGTAGCAATATTATAGCTAGAATTTTATCTTTCAATTTTATTGCATATACTTACGACTTAAAAGTGATGTTTGAAGGCACACACACATATATTATAAATTGATTAAATAAAAGCTACAATTTAAAGACTGCATCCTCACCTCACACTGCACTTTAAAGATAATTCCATTTTTTGGTGATTCATGTATTCATTCAATTAACATTTAAAAATGATAAGTAAGCAAGTGCTTCTCTGATCAGGGTATTTTAAGGCGAGACTAATGATCTCTAAATCAATTTAAAATATTAATTTCAAGGGCTGGCCATGGCTAACACATGCCATTAATTAGCCCTTGGGAGACAGAAGCAGGCAGATCTCTGTTAATCTGAGGCAAGCCTAGTCTAAATAGTGAGTTCTAGGCCAGCCAGGGTTACATGGTAATATTACAATATAATAATAGTGAAGATTTCTCAATAATCAGTAATGTTGTCCTTGATTAGTGATATAATTAAAATTGACACTAAAGTCACCCAAAATTTCATCATGGATTCGTTATGATAGACATTCGCCGATACTCAGATATGCAGATACTCGTTATAAAGTGGCCAAGAAGGAGAAACCACCACTAATCTTATTTTCTGCAGATGAAATTTTAACAGAAGCATTGCCAAGCCTGTCAGTCAATTTTCCTACAAGTGTTCAGTAAGCTAACATATGCTGAAAACTGTCGAACATGTTTCCACACATAAAAGGAACGTGTGTGCCCATCAGTAGGTAGGCTTTCTGTAACGTCGACAGACCAGCAAGATCCCGACAAGATGCTGAGCAACAAGAGTGCTCACTCTTGATATCACAAGGAATTGTATCATGCTTCCTGATAGTCCACAAGCTGACCCTCTAACAACAGCCACATCCCACGTAGCCACGGCCCCTGCTTTCACTGGGATCCCCTTGCCTTGCAGGTTGAACAGAAGACAAGCCAAACATTTGGAAAAGCAGCATTTGCTGAAGCACTGGGCTGCAGTAAATGGGTGATGTTAGAGCCAGAGCAACATTGGGAGCCAAACCATGCTTGTCTCTGTGCTCTCACTTGGCCTAGATTATGGAAGAGATGGGCTATTACCCTCACTGAGTGGTATATGCTTAGATACTCTATAGTGGTAAATAATAAAATAATATAAAGGTAATATTTCTCCCAAAACGTGGTCCCAGATGGCTTGCTAGTTGTTGGTCTGTGGCTAAGTGGGGCCTGAATTACTCAGCCCGCAGATGCCCTTACAAAGAAAGTCCTGGGGTCTGTCAGGGACACGTGAGGAATGGCAGGCTTGCAAAGGAGACACAGCAGATGGAGATCTGGGCTTTCTGCAGTGACTGCTGAGAAAGATACTGGCTAAGGGGTTTGGTGGTGCTTCCAGGGAGGCCTGAGCAGATGAACAATTTGCCTCACAATTTCTGCTGATGAAAACATCATTGTTCAAGAATCCACTTCTGACAGTCTTGGTTACAGCGTCGGCCATCTTGCTCAGATCATCTTCAAGGTGGGAGGTAGCCTTTGGCTTGCTCTCATGAAGGCACTCAGAACACTTGGACCTCTTCTTCCTCATGTCTTCTTCACTCAGTCTCCATTCAGGGGATTACTTGGATGTGAAACTGACATTCCTCGGAGAGCTTCAGCATGCTGGTTAGATTCTTGTTTGTGTAATACTGAAATACTGTATCCTTTACAAAGAGCGGTACCCAGGCAATGTGGTCATCTGTCTGAAAGATTCTTGGTGTTGCTGCCATTCTAGCTAAGTTCTTTTGTTTTGCACAACAATACAAGAAGGTGTGCTATTATTATTATCATGATGTGAGAATTGTAAAGTTGAGGTTTAGAGAAAGGGGATTTGTTTATCCAGGGTTTGTTTTAAATGCTGCACTCTGTTCCATGGGTTCTGACAGCACTGTGAACTATGTTGATTCCCTGGGACTGTGATCACCTGGTCTAGTCAAAATAAAAGTCATCGGATGAGCATAAGGACTAGTACGTTTTGGTTGTGAGTTCTCATATGCTTCTTTCTCAATGTACACATGAGCATACTGGAAAACCAAAGATGGTGGTGGGAATAATATATGCACACACACATAGACACACACAGATACACACATACACACACAGATACACACATACACAGAGACACATACTAACCCTAACAGACACACACACAGATACACACAGGCATACATACGGACACACACACACACACACACACACACACACAGACATACATACACACAGAGACACACACAGACTCACAGACACACACAGATACACAGATACACAGACACACAGACACAAACACACACAGACACACACAGATGCACACAGACATACACATATACACACACAGACTCACAGACACACATACTGACACACATACATACACAGACACACAGATGCACACACAGACATACATACTGACACACACATACACACACAGATGCACACACACAGAGACATACACACATACACACACAGACTCACAGACACACACAGACACACACAGACTCACAGATATATACAGACACACATAGACACACACAGACACACACAGACTCACAGACACACACAGACACACATATACACACAGACACACATAAATGCACATACACAGACACACACAGATGCACACATATGCGCACACACAGACACACAGATACACAGACACACATACACACATACACACATACCGACACACAGATACACACACACAGACACACACACACACACACACACACACACACACACACACACACACTACACTCTACCCACCATGCATTTTGAGACATTGTAGGTACCTTCTTCAGGTAAGAACTGACAGGCCTAGGTTGTAAAAGCAGTAAGTTTTTCAAGAGCTCATCTGAGCATCTGTTGCACCTGGGCTCTTGTTCCCTTGTGGGGCTGGAAGAGGAACTATAATTTTTCTTTCCAGAAGGTTTTATTTTTTAGCAGGATTGGCATTCCCTAGGGGACTACCATTTTCTCTTAAATTTTTAAATTATGTCTTCTTATTTATTCTCTCTCTCTCTCTCTCTCTCTCTCTCTCTCTCTCTCTCTCTCCCCGTGTTTGAAAGCTTGATGAAGCTGACACTGATGTTTTCAGAGATCAGAAGACAACTTATGGAAGTTAGTCCTTTTCTTCCACCTTGTGGGTAGCAGGGATCAAACTCCCGTCATCAGGCTTGGTTTGCAAACACTTTTAACTCCTGAGGTATCTTGCCAGACCAGGGAGACCAGTTCTATGGCTGGAGGTTCTTTTCCATCTGTTATAAATGTCTGCTTGGATCTGGCAGAACCAAACAGGTCTCGAGTCACTAATAGCAATAACTGTGACCAGATACTAACATCAGCAGGTTCTATTGGGCTTAACACTAGTCATAAATCAGACCAACAGTTCTCCACAGAGCAGGTTTCTGTGGCTGATGGAAGTGTTTGGATGAGGTCTGCAGTGGAAAGCTGCAAGGAGCTTGATGATTGAGTCCACAGATGTAATTAAAAAATGGAGAAGGTTCAAAGCTGGAAAGGAAAGGTAAGTTACTGTCTAAGGGG
This sequence comes from Mus minutoides, assembly GCA_902729485.2. Lineage (NCBI taxonomy): Eukaryota > Metazoa > Chordata > Mammalia > Rodentia > Muridae > Mus > Mus minutoides. Next base: position 619,913 of record LR750240.1, read on the forward strand.
AGGTAGATGTCTGGGCCCCTGATCCAGCCATACTTCATCTTGGGATAGCTGTGTTCACAAGCAAGTGTTTGGTGTTCCCTTTCCGCTGAAGACATCTCCCATGTCTCCCTACTCCATGGGTATAGAAATGTCTTTCTTCTGGTCTGTTTTATAGGCTCACGGTTATGAGGCAAAAATTTGTTGAGCAAACTTCCAATAAAACATCACTTTTCTTTTTTTGAGCCAATATCCTTAAAATCCTGAGAGGTTTTGCAAAGCAAAATTTGTCCTTTCTAACTTTAAGATGAGCTAAATTCGAGCTGAGAATGAGGGCAGTTTCTCCAACTTCATTAGAGGCTATACAAGTGTTAGAGTTAAACTGAGATCAGATTCAAACATTTAAAAACAACCTCAGAAGACGAAGGTCTGGAATTCTCAGAACTTCACAAAACTGAAGTGACTACTGTTCTTGTTTTCTATTTATGAGGGTATTATGTCTTTGTTGTAAAATAATTGCAATTTTAGAGCAAGATAAAACTCAGTTCAGGTCCATTTTTCCATAGCATCTAAAATAATAAAGTACTGATGAATAGATATAATAAAAGAAACTTGTTGAAAACTAGAGAACATTGCTGAAAGAATCAAAGAGACTTGGTTGAAGATGGATACCCTCTGCACCTGGACACTCAGCACTGTCAAGGTGGCCATGTACCCTGATTTAGCTACGAATGCAGTGGTTCTCAACCTGTGGGTCCCCCTTTGGGGGGTCAACCAACCCTTTCACAGGGGTTGCCTAAGATAACTGGAAAACACAGATATTTACATTATTATTCATGACAGTAGCAAAATTACAGTTATGAAGTAGCATTGAAAATAACTTTATGGCTGGGGGTCACCACAACGCATCAGGAAGGTTGAGAAGCAATACAAAGATAATGCAAAGCTCTGTGGAGTGAGAGCCACCATGTTTTTAACCTCTAAAATTCATATGGAAACTGAAAGGACCCCCACAGTAGCCAAAACCACCCCAAGAAAGAAGTACAAACTTCATATAAAGAGACAGGAATTAAGGTACGAAGTATTGACATGAAACTGGGCATTTGAGTCAGTGGTACAGGACTGAGAATCCAGAATCCACCTTCACATTCACACTCAACTAACTGACTTTCAATCAGGACATCAAGGCCATTCAACAGGGAAAAGCCACCCTTAACTCCAACGTTCATTCTCTAGGATGGCACACAAGGGAAGTTGGACCCTGAAATCACACATACTTGTTGGCCCTGCATCACACACACTTTTCATTCAAAATGAACCTTAGGACCGGGGGTGTGTGTGTGGGAGAACTAATATTTAAAGTTTTCAACTCGAGCAGAGGCATCCGTTTAGTGATCTGAGAAGAGGCCGTCAGTTTGTCAGGTTTGATAGTCAAACTACAAAAGAAGAACTAAGGGCTAGGGTATGGCTCAGTTGGTAGAATATTTGCTTTGTATGAATGAAGCCCTGGGATCCAACCTTAGTACCCCCTAAAACAGGATGTAGTGGCCCAGGCCTGTAATCTGACACATAGGAACTAAAGATAGGAGAAGCAGAATTCAAGGCCATCATCATCCTCAGCTACACAGTTAGTTCAAAGCTAGTGCGGGCTATATGAGACTCTTCAAATACAGATGCGTGTGGATTTGGAATTAATAAAAATTACAGAATTCTGTGCTTTAAGTACAGTCAAGAAAGTAAAACAAACACACAAACAAACAATAAAACCAAAACAAAACCAAGATGCCGTTTTATACTCAAAAGGAGAACTGAGCTTAGCCCAAAGTAACAAATTTGAAGAAGAGGCAGAGATGCTAGAGGTGTCTGTGATGCTTATAGCGGATTATACACATCAGTCAAAAGGTAGAGGGGTGAGGGCGAGCAGCAACAGATGCACAGACAGAAATGTGTGACGTCCCATTCGTGACCTACAGGGAGGTCCGAGGCACTTTATAAAGCAATTGACAGAGGCAATAGCTTTCCCAAACTATGCTTAAAAAAAAAAAAAAAAAAAAAAAGGAAGCCAGTCACAAAGGCAGTATCTTGTATGATTCCATTTTCAATAAAAAATTCCATTTCAGGCAAATCTGCATACACACACACACAGAGAGAGAGAGAGAGAGAGAGAGAGAGAGAGAGAGAGAGTTGGTGATTTCTCAGCAGTGGAGGGTGAATGTGCAAAGCAGTGGAGAATATTTGATCGTGGTCACACAATCAGGGAATGAAAAATCATGGGAGACCCCCCAACTCTGTAAAATAAATAAATAAATAAATAAACAAACCCCAAACCATCAAATTTTATGATAAAAAAACATTGAACATTTTAGCATGAGAATTCTATTTCAATATGCTGGGGAGGTGTCTCGTGTTTTCCTCTCTTATCTGAAATACAGGAGGGAAACAGGCATGGAATTAGAAGAGTGAGATTGTCGGAGACTTGGAGGCAGGAACTGAAGCACAAGGGAAGATAAGAAAGAATAACGGAGCAGGGTGACCATGATCCAAGCACACTGTGTGCCTGCATGACCCTGTCAGAGTAATTTTTTTTCAAAATTGATATGCAGAGGCAATAGCCTTCACAAACTATGCCAAAAAGGGAAGCCAGTCTCAAAGGCCATATTTTGTATGGTTCCATTAAAAAAATCCATTTTAGGCAAATCTACATATACACACATGCAGAGAGGAGGAGACAGAAAGACAGAGAGAGAGACAGACAATGCAATGGCTGGTGAGGTGCCTTAGTAGACAATGGCGCTGGCCACCAAGGTTGATGATCTGAGTTCGGCATTCAGGACCTACACGGTGGAAGGAGAAGGCTGTTTCCTACAAGCTGCTCTTTGGCCTCCATGTATGTACTGTGACATGCTCAATTCCCCTACCCCAATGCACATATGCAATAAATAAAAACACTAGTAAAAGCTTTGTTAGTAGGGGAGAAATGGAGAACTAGATATGACCAGTCTCTGAGTACCAGAATCTCACTGACCCATTTAGAAATGTGATTTTTCTAAAGGATCGTTTGTTCTGAGGAGAGATTTTATAACATCACTTTTCCCTTTCTCTTTTCTGTTTAAAACTATGCCCAATCGTCCCATCACGATGTGTATAATATATAAATTACACTCCTGTTGGTAAGTATGTCTTAACATCTTGTTCAGTAGTCCTGAGTGCTATAAAAATGAATACCAAGAAGCTTCTGAGTGTGGGTGCTACCTCAGTGAAGTTTCTGTTGCTGTGAGACATCATCACGGGGCTCGGGAAGGAAAGGGTTAATGCCATCTTTCACCCTCACATGGTAGTCCATAATCTAAGGAAGTCAGGGCAGGAACTCAAGGCAGGAACTGAAGCAGGAGCCATGGAGGAACATAGCTTCACTGGCTTGATCCTCGTGGATTTTTCAGCCTGTTTTCTTATACAACACAGAACCTGCCCCCAGAGAGCTCCAACATCAATTGTTCGTTAAACAAGACCATACCACCATAGACTTGCCTATAGGTCAATCTGAGGCAAGCATCTTCTCAGTTGAAAGCCCCTCTTCCCAAGTAGCTCTAGCTTGTGTTGACAAAAAGCTACCCAGAACAATTCTATTTGATTCATTTGAAATTTTCTAGAACTACATCAAAAAGTATGCGTTGTGTGTGTGGGGGGGGAGGGGATTTACATATGTGCATTCATGCTTCATGTGTGTGTGCATGTGTGCCTGTGTATGTGCTGAGTCATCATCCTGCTGGCTCCCATGGGATAGTATATTATTGCATGGCTATACTATACTTCTGTCTCTATTGATGAACCAATGGGTTGTTCTCAAGAGTCCTTCTCTGACGAGCCTCTCCATGGCACAGTTGAAATCCTCCTGGTTATGATCAGTCATGACTGGTCACTGAAGATAACAAAGTCATCACTTTAAGTTATCCCTTAAGACCTTATTAGTGGCCACCAGGGGATGCTTCACCCACTTCTCACACCATTGTGGCCAAGTGACTTAATGAAAGAAAGATGTATTCTAGTACACAGGTTCAGAGGCTCCAGTCACTGTGCATGGGTAGAGCATGGTGGCAGAACTGTGTGGTAGAGGAAGGCTGTTCATTTCATTGCCAACCAGGAAGCACAGTGAGTCAGGGAGAGGCCAGCCAGCAGTAATAGATCTCTAGAAACCCACATTCAGTGACTTACTTCCCCTAGGTAGACCCTCTCCTTATAAAGTTCCTGCAACCTCCTCAAATAAATGGTGAACCAAAAATTTAAAACTTGCGTCTATGTGGACATTTCATACTCAGACTGTAATAGGAGATCACTTATATACATTTTAAAAGCACTAATTTACTAGATGTATGCTCTTGAATGTATTTCTCGTTGCTTGTCTTCTCGAAGAAAGGGAAGACAAGTAGACGCAGTGAATCAAACCGTTTCCCTTCATATTCATCCATCTCACACCCACAGCCTACTTCTCCCATGCAGGATCTACAACAGTGACCAGAAAAACTCGGGATTTTTTCCCACGAGACACCTGTCGCTCTCACTGTTACCCCATGGCCCCATCCTTCCTTCTGTATCCTTTGCATCCATTTCCAAGTAAAGAACCAGAGAACCACAGGCATATTTGGGATTAAAAAAAAAAAAACTGTTAGAAGGATTAAATGCCTGGGCAGTGCTTGCAAGGCGTCACTGTGCGTTTAGAAATAACCTGTTTTCAGGAAATGCAGAACTATCTCCTGCAAGTTATGCTGGAGATAGCCGATTTCTCTTTCAGGGTCACTTGCTTGTATTAATAGAAATCCATCTGCATAAAGTGATAGTCTACGTTCCTGTTTCCCCGTCTGTCACCAGATGGAGACTTGGTCAATGTGGGATGCTGTCTTCCACACGGATGCCAGCATATATAAAAAGACGAGTTATTGGTAGGAATTATAAGAGATGGAGATGAGGGACCATTCTAAAACAGACTTGGATCTCTGCTTTTGACACAGGAAATGTTGTTTACGCCATTTCAGTGGGGTTGCCTAAAATACACCGGTTCCATGATAATTACTTATACTACTTACTAACGGATAATACATCGTTCCAAGCAAGTGTGAAAAAATAAAAAAAAACTTCTTGTTAGGAGCTAATTAGGTTTTAGTTTACCTTTTCTTAACTTTGAATATCTTTATGAAATAATTAATAATAAAGTGATGGAAGTAACAAGATGCTAGGCCACTCTAGGAACATGGTGGTAGGAACAGAGTTCTTCCCTCATGGTCTCCCCTCTTGGGTGCAGAAACTTTGTTAAATCACCTAGTAACTGATACTGTGGGCAGCTGGATGGAAATCAGCATGAAATGTGATCCAGTCCGAGCAGAGAAGATGATAATGGTGAAAGTGGATGCATGGCTTATTCCTCAGGACCATGGAGAGCACTGGGAACCAGTATTTACCTCACAGACCGGGAACCCAAAAGTCACCTATGCTGGGAAAAGTGAGAATTAACCTTTCTTCCAATTTTATATACAGCTAGAAGCAGCTCTGGCTTGTTTTTTCTTCAGTATGGACCACAGTGCTTTTCAGGTATGTCCTGGGCACCTGAGACATGCTTCTTTGCAGCATCGGTTTATCCGAGTCATCTCCCAGAGTCTCCTGAAGATTTATGGCTCATTTGATGTGCTCCCCTGCCCCCGCCCCACCCCGCCCCTGTCCTGCCCCTGCCCCTGTCCCCCAGTTCAACCAGATCACAACCCCTTGTCCGGAACTTTGAAAGCTCTTCATTTACTCTGTCTGGAGCTGAGATTGGAAGACTCTGAACTAACTGGTCAGGATTGTCTTTGACCATAGAGGTTTTGGCAGTTCAACCAAGCAAGGACCATTGTCTCGTGTAAGAGAGTCTCTGGAGAGGGAAACCCATCAAGGATTTCTAAAACTACTCTATGGGACCATCGAGGGCCTGCATTCTGCTTAATGTCCTATTCCATGCCAGCGTGCAGTTCACAGCCAGTGGACAAGATGACTTTTCTACCCTGATGGTTTTCAGGCATCTGGAAGACTAAGGCCTAAAGATACAAGATAGAGAAGGTGGTCCTTAAATCCTTCTTCCACCCTGCGAAGAATGAGTATCAGAAAATATCACCCAAAGACTTGCTTTCAGTCTATTGGTCAACAATAAATTGCATGGCCACATCAATCTATTTCGCTTTTAAGATTCATTTATGTATTTATTTTTGTGTGTGTATACATATATGTATATGTAATGTGTATATATGGTGCATGTGCGGTGGTCACATTCATGTCAAAGTGCCCATGGAGTCCAGAAAAGGACATGGTATCTCCTGGATGGGTCTAGAGTTACATTCTGGACGTTTTAATCCATGTAATGAGTTTGGGGAACTGAATTAAGATCATATGGAGGAACAGCAAGCATTCTTAACTGCTGAGCTATTTCTCCAGCTAAAGAGGGTTTTTCACTGGACACACTATAGGCCAAAATCTGAGTTGCGTTATCAGAAAGAAGGAGAGAATGGATATTGATTGATAATGGATAATGACTAGCCGTGGAACTAGCCATGTCTACCACAGACCAAGCTCTTTGAAGAAGTTAGGCACCTTAGAATTCTGGTCTTCCCAGTAAGCTCACAGTCTGTGTCACCTCCACTGTGCCACCATCACACAGGAGTGCCTTTGTCCTCCTTGGGCCTGGATGTTATAGGATTGTCCCTGTCCAATCACATTAGGGCAGTGGGAGGCTTGTGATTGGACAGGAGAAGGGAGGCGGAGCGAGGTGTTGAGGAGACACAGAGAGAGGTCTGAGGAGAGGGAGAACCAGAATGGAGGCTGGGTCTGAGGAGAGGGAGAACCAGAATGGAGGCTGACGTGGTATTATCAAAAAGTCAGAATATTTGGGCTAAAGCTTTATCATTATCATTTGGCTCTGAAACTATTGCATTGGCATCCTGTAAATTATGTTACTATTGATACATAAATCTGATTGGCTAATTAAGTATTAAGAGTCTTGATTCTATCCGGTAATTAGGTGCTGAGATGGCTAACCAGGGGTGCGTGGGGTGTTGCGTGAAAGCAAGAGGAACTGGGGGGGGGCTTCTAAGACATGGCCTGGTGGGAGCCACGTGGCCTAGCAGGGCTGTCGAGTTGGTGGGCTGAGAGATGGAGCAAGTGAGATCACCTGGCGGGCGCAAGGGCTAGCTCTAGATATTTCCCACAACACCAGGATACTCATCTTCCTAACATGGGAGATGGTCCATGTGCCACAGCCATTGGTAGGTACTGCTATAGCTAGGCAAGGTCTTTGACTTTGCTCTCTCTCCACAGTCATCTCATGTCAGGCCCATGAAAGCTCACACATTGTGGCCAAGACGGTTGAAGACATAACAATATAGGGTGAGGGTTGAGGGAGTTAGGGGAAAATGTCTATTTCTTTATTTAGATGCTATAGAAATACCAGGAATAAGAAAATATGAACAGCATGTAAAAGTCCCCATCTTCCCCTCTCCCACCACCCCATCAGTGAATGCACATTGTTGGTGTTATTGCTTATTCTTGGTGTTTGCGTCCAGAAACTTCTACCCCAGTGCAAACATATATGGTAGAACCTTTGTAACCTTGACACAAGTGAGAGTAACCTGAGCAGATGTAGCTTGATATTTTCAACAAACAGTATATCTTGGACATTTTCCTTTAGGGATCAGCCTGATATGCTTGAAATTAAATGATTTTGATATATCAAATGTCAATGAGATATATACCAACTGTTTCCCTGTTGTCCAAGTTACCTTTGGCTGTCAACGTGAGATACCCCAGTGTTAAGTGAGGTGATAGCTCCATGGTGGGGGATTGGGGGGGGTGCCTAGACCAGATTAGCCTGTAGCCATGTCTGCAAAGAGCTATCTCGTTGTTGATGAACATGGGAGAGGCCAGACCACTGTGGGAGATGCCATTCCTGGCAATGCAGTCCTGGGCTATAGTCAGAAAACCGGCTGACCGTGAGCCTGGAAGGAAGCCAGTGAGGCTGTTCCTTCATGGCTTCTGCTTCACCTTGTGATTGGCATCCCTTAGTGGTGGAGTATGTCCTGGAAATAAGCATGAGCCAAGTAAATCCTTTCCTCCCCAAGTTTTCTTTCGGTAAGAGTGTGCTATCACAGGAGCAGACAGGTTGAGGAAACACATACAGAGAAGTAGTGAATTTGTTTCCATCTCTTGAATATTTATCTTATTTATATGAGTACACTGTAGCGGTCTTCAGACAGAGGAAATTGGATCCTATGGTTATAAACCACTATGTGGGTGCAGGGAATTGAACTCATGGACCTCTGGAAGACCAGCCAGTGTTCTTAAGTGCTGAGCCATCTCTCCAGCTCTTTGTCTCCATTTCTTTAGGGTTATCCATAATGCTGAAGTGAGCCGCTTCCTGCAGTGGACTTTAGTACCTTGGTGGAAACAGGGGCTGGGAAATTTCCTAAATGGATGATGAACCTCACATTTGTTGAAAAGAATCAAATTGGGATTTTTGCCAGAAATTCTCGGTTATACAGACAGAATAATTAAAACTATTTTCCACTCCTAAATAACCATGCAGATCTAAGTGTGATGCTGTTTTCCCCATTCACCATAAGCTACAATTGAAACCTTAGAAGAAAAGTCTCCTCTTCTGGTTTTCCCTTGGAGAATAAGAATAGTTAAATGGTATTCCTGCCCCAGATAAACCCACAAGTTAATTAAAAATATAAATACAACATTTTCAGAGTAGTATTATGCTTTTGCAAAGTGCATAATTGGCTCTAAAGTTTGAATAACTCAAAAGAGAAAACACAACACATAATTTGGTTTTAAAATAGCCAGAAGAGTGGACAGAAACGATTGTGGGTTTTCACTCCCTGTTGAACTATACTGGAGGGTGTCATTTTAAGGATTTATTTCTCTTGTTTGTGTGTATGCGTGTGTGCATATGTGTGTGTTTGTGTGTATGGGTGTGCATGGGTGTGTGTGTGTGCGTGTGTGTACCACATGCGTGCAGGTGCCTGAGAGGGACAGAAGATAGTGTTGGGTTTCCTGGAGCAGAAGTTAAAGGTAGTTGTGACCCACTTGATGTGTGTGCTGGAAACCAAACTCAGGTTCTCTGGAAGAGCAGCATGTGCTCTTAGCCATTGAACAACCCTCAAACCTTGGAACTTCACTTTATTAGGGAACTTTAAGGGGCAAACACTATTTCAATATTAAATGTCCATATGCAATGGTGTGCAATTTAAATTTTGCATAAAGTTTTAGGTGATCTAGAGCTTTTGAAGGGATTTTATTCTTGCCACAGGTGATTCTGTAACCTCGTGGTGACCTGGGTCTCTTGCACAATACTAATGTGATTAGTGGTATCTCCATGACAGGGGCTTTCTAGATGAGCTCGGAAATTTCCTTTTCACTTAATAATATATCCATATATACTCGCAGGCAGATGTGACAGAACAGTAAGAAGGCAGTCATGATTAAGTACAAGGAGAAGAGCAGGGAGCGCTGGTGATGTTGACTCTTGTTCAAATAATGCGAGTTCAATAAACACTAAAGGCTAAGCTAAGCCATAGTGGTAGCTGATTATATATATATATATATATATATATATATATATATATATATATATATATATATATATATATATATATATATATATATATATATATATCCAGCAAAGGGGTGGAGGCAAGGTAGAAACATCATTGTGAGTTCAAAGCCAGCCCGACATAGAAAATGAGATGCTGTCTCAGAAATAAATGAAGTTCAGGACAGTAAAATTAGATATATACTTTCGAAGTGGCAGTTGGCTTGCCTGGTGGCTGATCTTAGGTCAACACACAGACTAGACTGCAGGATCTGGGAAACTTTTTAAATAAAGAGTTTGAAAGAAAATGACGAGTGAAACTTTGTATCTCCATCAAAACGACTTTCATGATGTCTCCGAGCATTGGTTGAAACTAGACACTGCACTCATTTCATAGGTGGTTGCCCAACGCTTTCCATTTTGCTCTCGGGGCTCCGGGCCTGAGGAAGGAGAGCTATTTCTTTCCCTGGCGAGGCTGTTATGTAAAAGCCAGCTCTTGCCTTGTTTGTCTTTGTTCCTCTGTCTCTTTTATAAAGATGAATGATGACCTCATGACTTTTGAACATCAGTGGTTGGTTATTTCCAGACTTTCCCCCCAATAGATGTGCCTTCTTCTCCTTCTTCTTCGAACCTTTCATCTATTCTGAGTTAAGCGCTGACAGTATCACCTTGGCCCTCTTTCTTTGGGGATGACTAAGAAAAAAAGTCAACTTCTTAAAGATTATCTTTTTAGGTTTTTTTTTTCTTTTTATGCTTAAAGCTCTTCATACCTCCTTCCTGCCCCCACCTCCACTTTTGTTTCTGCTGGAACCTAGAAGGTTTCACATCCTAGCCAGTTGATTTGTATCCTACCTCTGTATCCATGGTGACTAGACTTTCCGACATCATTTTACAAGGGAAGACACTGAAGAGCTAAAGGTACTAAGGCATTCTGCCTTGTTCCTGTCTTGGTTTTTTGATAGAGCTGAGATCAGACATGCACTTTTCGGTCCAACTTTGCTTCTCCTCTTGTTTCATAACCAGCTCCCTCTGAACTCTTTGGTCTTTTGTGCGATGGGGTTTATAAACTCTGAATAGAATAAGTGGGTGGTAAGGGAGGAGTGGCTGCTGCTCCCAGCCACGGGCGCGCAGGAAGAGCTTGCTGAGTGACAAGCCAACTTTCAGAAGAGCTGCTTAATCTTCTGGGAGGAGATGTCGGCCACCACCCAGGCTTACTCCGATGGACTCTGGTCTTACAGACTCCTGGTACACTGTTCTTCAATCTGAACCTCACACTCAATACCAAGTTAAGGGAAGAGTGGACCTCAGACGGTCTGGAAGGTCTGGATTTTAGTTGAGTTCAACTAGTGTGGTCTTACAGAGAGGATCTTAAACTCTCATTGTTTTACTTTGTAAAAGAAGGGCTTGGGCTTTCTGTGTCTGCCATGCTAGAGCTCAAACCCAGGGCTTCGTGAGTGTTAGATAGCATTCTACCAAGCCCTCAGCCCTGAGTTCTCATGAAGTATTCTGTGGCTGAAGGAAGAGTCCAAGAAAAGGCACAAGAAATAGAGAACCATTTGTTCATATATTCAGAAACCGTATAAAAATACAAAATTGGAAGCCATGATATATACAAAGGACCTACAGGATACACACACACACACACACACACACACACAGGATCTGCAGGTTAAAAAACATAAAAAATATTTCTTAAAAAGCATTCTTTGGTTCTTGTGAGCATAAGTACATTAAAACATATACAAATAATTAGGAAATATCAGTGCATTTAATTTTGGAATTTTATATCATCTGATAATTAGAGATAAGAATTGTTTTAGTGATTTTTTTTAATTACAAACAATTCATATTACTATTTATGATTGGTAGTATCCTAATATATTTAGAGGGAGCAAAAGTCTCTCTCTCTCTTTTTTCATTAGTTTGTTCTAAATAGTTGCCTTTACGAATTTTTATGACATTAATTTAACTGTATGGGATCGAGGAGCTAGGATACTCACGTGCATGCCTCAGCACATAGGTGGAGACCAGAGGAAAACTCTTGAGAATTAGTTTTCTTTTTCTAGCACGTCTGTCCCAGGGAATAACTAAGGCCACCAGTCTTGGTGATAAGTGTCATTCCTGGCCGAGCTATCTCACCAGCCCCCCAAATGAATGCCTTTAAGTGACTTTAATAGACCCTGCTTGTAAGCCAAAGATGAGTTGTACTTCATATCCTTGGGTAATGTAGAGTGCACAGGTACATGGCCAACTAATGCAGATCAAATGAGTTCGATGAATTGATCTAAAGATTCAATGGGTTTCAGTGCTCTCAGTAGGAAGGTTTTAGAAAGCTCTCTGGGCAGGGTCAGCTCCTGGGTACATCGGAGGTACCCAATACATTCTTTTCTATAGAGTGGGTAAGGCTGCATCTGAGCTAGGACAGTGACGTAGGCATGCATGGATCACATTGAATCGGGAGAGCAGGAGACAGAGACTAAGGGAGTTGTGTAAAGGAAGGTGAGACCCTGTGAATGCGTTTGAGGAAGAGCCTGTGTCCAGTCAGGTCTGACAGTCTCAGGACACTGCTGTCCTTCAGCTGTGGCTGTGTGACTGATGCTACTGCTCTTTCAGGATGGTCTCTCAGACTCTGTGTGTGCATGAGTGGGGGCAGGGCATACTTGCCCTTTCGGATCTGTCAGCCCGACATTCAGAATGCCAGTCAACCCTCCATTAGCCGCCAGGGTATCTTTCTTCTCTGAACTCACCTCTAACCTCCACGCTTCTGTCTTACTTCCTGGTTCTGAATTGCATTTCTCTAATCTACCTCCATGCTAAGCTGTCTTTTAGATATTAGCTCTAAAATATTCTTGGGCTTTCAACACATTCACTGTCTCCCGACTTGCCAAGGTTTCTGATAAAGCAGTCACAACCCACTGCCACGTTCTTCCCTCATCTGTAATATATATAATGTGTCATTTTCACCTAGAAATTTCTAGGTCATTGGTGCTATGCATGTATGTGTATCTATCTATCTATCTATCTATCTATCTATCTATCTATCTATCTATCTAACTATCTATCTGTGTAACTATATATTATACACAGTAAAGTAATATATAGAGAGAAATAGATAGATAGATAGATAGATAGATAGATAGATAGATAGATAGACAGACAGACAGACAGATAGATAGATAGAATATATATAGGTATCTTGTTTTCAACCTTTGATTCATAGCACTTTAATTATTATACATCCAATGTGGTTTTCTTTGTACTTAACCTGATGACATTCACTGAATTGCTATGATTTGTAAAATTACTTTAATCTTAACTTATCTCTTTCAGGGCTGACAAGATAACTCAGTGGGTAAAACCCCCTGCTGCCAACTGTGAAGACCTGTGTTCAATCCCCAAGACCCACATAGTGGGAGAGATGTCACTCTCATAGGGTATCTTCTCACCCACATGGGCACTCTGCAGCCATCACATGCCCCTGTATGTGCACATGCACCTACAAGAAATAAAATGTAGCTAACTTTGCGGACATTCTCTTTCTTCGACAGTGGAAGTTTTCAGCTCCAATCGGGTTCTCACATGCCTTCGTGAATCCCAGTGACGTATATGTTAGAGCACTTGATAGTTTTCCGCAGTCCCAGAGGCCTCTTCTTCCTTTTACTGTTTTATCTCTGGCCCTTGAGTTGGATCATTTCTACTGACCTATCTTTAAATTGATACTTCTTTTTTTTTCTTTATCATTTCACATCTTCTCGTGGACACATCCCAACAGTTGGTTTTCAGTTCTATTGTTACTAGTGTGTCCCTTCTATGCTTTCTGCCTCTCTGTAGAGATCTTATTTCCTTCCATCTTTCACATGGGTTTTGAACTGCGCCTCATGGACCATGGTGAGAGAGGCTGCTTTAAAGCATCTGGCTGAGGATTCTAACATGTGGGTCATCTCTAAATGACACGTATAGCTGTTCTCTTCCTTAGACATTGGTCTGCTTGTGGTGTAGGCAATGAAAAGACTGTCTTAGACATTGTGAACATCATTATATAAGTCTCTGGGAAACACTGGGGTTCTGTCTAATTGATGAAGTAGTAAACTAAGTTAGGGTCTCACAAAAAGCTCTTTGGGCCTCTGCGGGTAGTGGTTCAAGTGCATTCAGGCATTCAGCCTTGCGAGCCCTTGGTATGTCTCCCACATGTGCATTGCTAGGATTAACTGCAAGATGGGTGGCTATTTCAAACTATTTCAGCTTTTATAGCCTTTGCTGTGTAAGTTAGGCCTTGCACACAGTAGGATCATAAGCAGAGCTGTGGGATTCCCCTCTTATGCTCTCTCCTCTTCTCATTTGATAGCATATAAAAACTCTTCTCTCCATCCCTTTAATTCAAAAAGTTGGGCATCATCTTGCTTTTAATAGCTTGAAAAGCAAACCTCTTCCAAGCTATTCTTGCAATTCCCCCAGGGTAGAGTCACAAGAAGATAAGCAAAAGGCAACTGGAAAAATTAATTGTCTTCTATGTCATCTTTTCAAGTTTCAACATCTTTGGCTTAATTTTAAAGGAACCAATGACTTTGATGATTGCATCTGTGTAGCGTTTAGCATCCAAACCAGTACGAAAGGGGGCAGGCACCAGTTATGGAGACTAAGCTTATGTGGAAAGTACATTTTCAAGGGCTTTAGCATGGAAAGGGAGGAGAAAAACAAGATAATAAGGAAGCAAGGGAGAGAGAAGGATGTTCCTAGAAAGATGTGGGCGGGGTCATTTGCTTAAAGGCCTAGAGCAGGGACCGGAGGAGGTTAAATGAGGGTGAGCTGTTTCCCTCCAAGATAAAGGGATGGCACACAGGAGAGAGATCTGAAAACTAGGTCAGAGCTTGCAGACTGTGGAGGGAAACTGAAACTTGGTGAAGTGACTTGCAAGAAATGAAATTTCCCAGGTGTCTGTTTTTCCCTTCCTGGCTTTGCCCTGTGGGTGGCTCCAAGCACAGATCTGGGAAGGTGCAGGCAGTACAGAATGCTAAACAATTCCAAGGAATCAGACAGCTTGGTGTCGGTGGGCCAGACAGAGGAGAGAGGAAAGAGCTACCAGAAAGGATTCTAAAACCCTGTGTCAGCCCAGACAAGTGCCCGAGGGAATCATACTGCTAATTAGAGAAGGAAAAGATGGTACCCAGGATGCAAACGCTAGGTGCAGCTTACAGGAGACTAGAGATGGAAAGGAAAGAAGTGGTGATAAAAATGGTTCCTGCAACTTTTGGGGTACGCAGAAAGAAAGTTAACGTAGCCAAGAGCTAATATTCTGCTACAGCTCCTTGGTAAGAGCAAGAGAGGAGTGGGGCTTGGATCCATGTTGGGGCAGAACCTCTTGGAGTAGAGAGGGAGCCTGGTCCACCTGCGAGATTGTCATTCGTTCCTTTTGGACTGACGCAGGTCATCTTTGTTTTCCCTGCACACCCATGTTGTTCCCGTAGGAGCCATTTATCAGCAAGACACTGCTGCAAGAAAACCGGGTCTAACCCTGGGTAACATGTGGACTGCATGCTCTCTCCATTTCTTGAGTTGAGTAACATGTGGACTGCATGTTCTCTCCATTTCTTCAGTTGAAAATGGCTTTGAGGGGAAAAAAATACAATTATAATATGTGGACTGAAGAAGGAAAGCTAGCAGTGTTCTGGGAATGGTGCCCGGCTCTTTTAGGATTCTGAGTAGTAAAGTCTCAGAACATCACATGCAGCTTACCAGCATTGTGTAGGGTGAGGGAAGCTCAGGCCAGGACTCTCACCATCCATTTCCTCCTCCTCCTTTCCCTCCTTCTCCTTTCCCTCCTCCTCTTCTCCCTCCTTCTTTCCCTCTTCTTCCTTTCCCTCCCCCTTTCCCTCTTCCTCTCCCTCCTCCTTTCCTTCCTCCTCCTCTCCCTCCCCCTTTCCCTCCTCTTCCTTTCCCTCCTCCTCCTTTCCCTCCTCCTCTTCTCCCTCCTCCTGTTCCTCCTCCTTTTCCTCCTCTTCTCCCCCTCCTTTCTTTCCTCCTCCTCTCCCACCTCCTTTCCCTCCTCCTCCTTTCCCTCCTCCTCCTTTCCCTCCTCCTTCTTTTCCTCTTCCTTTTCCTTCTCTTCCTCCTCCTTCTTCTTTCCCTCCTCCTCCTCTCCCTGTTCCTCCTTTTTCTTCTCTTCCTCCTTCTCCTCTCCCTCCTCCTTTCCCTCCTCTTCCTTTCCCTCCTCTTTCTTTTCCTCTTCCTTTCCCTTCTCTTCCTCCTCCTTCTTCTTTCCCTCCTCCTCCTCTCCATCCTCTTCCTCTCCCTGTTCCTCCTTTTTCTTCTTCTCTTCCTCCTTCTCCTCTCCCTCCTCCTTCTTTCCCTCCTCCTCTCCCTGTTCCTCCCTTTTCTTCTCCTCCTTCTCCTCTCCCTCCTCCTTTCTCTCCTCTTCCTCTTCTCCTTTTCTTCTTCTCTATGATTATCATTATTATTATTACTACTATTATTCTGCCTCTTCCTCCTCCTATTTTCCTTCTGGGCTGCAGGGCCATCAAGGAGCCTCCTCTTAGCTTTGTGTTCGTTCTGATACAACTGTCCCTCTCTCTCTCTCTCAAAATCTCTTTCTTGTTGTTCGGAGTACTCTCTCCTTCCCACTTCCTGAAACCTGACTCAGCACTCTGGACCTAGATGCCTTCAAACTGTCCTATGAGATCAAATTTCCTGCCTCTTGGCTAGTTAGAATCCTAGGCTCCTAGCTTCTCCTCCTGGTAGAGAAGAAACATTTAGATCCATAGTGTTGGTTTTGTTTCTACTAACCATGGGGCCTTACCAACACTTCCTTAGGCAAGGAGACAAATAACACATTCCTTTTCAGTTTGTGGTTTGTGTACATTAAATGTCTTCATTGAAACACAGCAGAGTCTACTTCCTGTGATAGTCATTGCTTTGTCATTAGATGATGGGTCTGTATGTTCCGTGAAGAATCCCCTAGTCTGGGACTGATTAAAGAGTCACCCTGGAGTGTCATGTAAAAGAGTCTCAGATAAAACTAGAGAATCAAGAAAGGAGAGAAGAAGCTTGGGAGTGGATTTCCAACCACAAACTGAAGAAACTGAGGGGGTTTGCAGTCCCATGTGGGGAGCAACAGTGTCAACTGGCCAGACCCCTCAAAGCTCCCTGGAACTGGACCAACAACCAAAGAATACACATGGAAGGACCCAGGGCTCCTGCCACATATGTGGCAGAGGATGGCCTTGTTGGACATCAGTGGGAGGAGTGGCCCTTTGGCCTGAGGGTGTTCAATGTCCCAGTGTAGGGGAATGCCAGGGTAGGAAGACAAGAGAGTGGGTGGGTGGGTGGATGGGGGGAGCACCCTTATATAGAGGCAGGGGGAGAGGATAAGGGATTTTTGAAGGGGATACCTGGAAAGGGGTAAACATTTGAAATGTAAATAAAGAAAATATCTAATTTAAAAAAATATCAATACCATGTGTTGAATCAACTTTGGGGTGGACTCTTTTATTTGTGTCAATCATTTAGGTAGTCGAGACTTCATTGGGTAAATCCTGATGATAGATGAGGATAGGACACACCTCTCACAAATGAATTTTACGGTCCTAAGTCAGAGTCTCATGGATGCAGTCCTCAAGTCACTTGCCACCTCCTTCTGAAAGGGTTACTAAGTATCTGATATTTATGGAACAAAATAAAAAAAAAGAGGGTCGGAGCGATGGCTCCATTGTTGCGAGCAGTTTCCACTCTTGCAGAGGGCCCTGGTTCCATTCTGAGCACCCACATGGCAGCTCACAACCATCTGTAACCCCAGGTCCAGGTATCCAGTGCCCTTCTATGGCATCCATTGGCACTGTACACATGTGCTGCATACACATACATACAGGCAAAACCACACACCTACAATAAAAATAAAGACATCTTTTAAAAATGACATCATCTCACACACCTCCCAGAAATAGAAATGTCAGAGAAGTTAAGCTACCCCGTTAAGGTCACACAGCTCTGACCGGCACAGCTACAGCTCAGGGCCACAGGGACTCCTTCCTGGGCATCTTCTTCCTGTGTACAAATCACTGAGAATTCTTGCTGATTTTTCTTACCTTGGCCTTCTTTCTTTCGACTAAAGTACAGAGTGGAAGGAAAGGAAGAGCTATAGGGACTGCCTTGGAAGAACATCAGTCGGTTTCTCCAAAGGAGAGGGCTTGAAGACAAGAGGGCGAATGTATTGCAAAGTTTTCATTCAGAAGAAAGAAAAATACAAGAAGCAAAACCTTGGCTTCCTCATTCCTGAAGGAGCTTCCGGGATCTAGAAGACTACTAAAGGCCCTTTCCTTATGACACTCAGCAAGAATTGCAGACCAGAGGACTCTCGAGCTCACAACATGGACAGCTTCACTGAAGGCACACACCCTCCCTCCACCCCACCCCCACTCAGGAGGCCAGTGAGCAGGGCTCACCCTCCAGTTGGGAGAGACATCTCAGCAAATGAAAGTGAGGAGATTCTGCCTGCTTTGAAACTTGGTTCTCTCAAAAAGCTTCTCCTGTAAACATTCCCCTTAGTGCAGCAGGAGAAAGTGCTGAAGGACCTCAGGCGAACCCCCTTAGTCAGTGCAGCAGGAGAAAGTGCTGAAGGACCTCAGGCGAACTCAGAAATGTGGGTTCTATTTAGGTTTTGAACAGCCACTTTTTCCTAGAAGTACGTTGGTGAGACAGTCTGACGAAGGAAAAAGCAGTGAGCAGAGAGTCTGGATAGTATTTGAAAAGGTGCACTTTCCAGTGCAGGCAAGTCAGAATCGGCAATGGAGTTCTTCTGTTTGTTTGTTTGTTTGGTTGGTTGGTTGTTTGTTTGTTTGGTTGCTTGCTTGCTTGTTTTTGTAGTTTTGGTTTGTTTGTTTGTTTGTTTGTTTGTTTTACCAAATAGGGTTAGAGAAGATAGAGTCCAGGCCACTCCTAGAAATTCAATCTCAGCGCATAGTAGCATCAAAGTTGAATTGGGCTCCCCAAGTCACTCGCCACCTCCAGCAGGTTCTGGCAGTAGACAGTGTCTTCTGGAATTTGAGCACTGGGCCTCATGTCTCCCCCTAAAGTCCTCTTATTAGAGTTCAGGAACCATTATATGACACTGGGGCGGTGACTCCAAGAAATAATGCAATTCTGTACACTGAGCAAAACAGTGGGACTCATTTACAAAGCAGGCAGCCAAGTCCTCCCTTGGCTAGGGACGTCCTCCCTCTAACCCATGGATATCCGGTGGCTGTCTTCTTAATATTGCTGTTTATCAGAGACACACATTAATTGTATGTATTTATGGGAAACAGTGTGGTGTTTTCATATGTGAAAATAGTGTGTAATAGTTCAGAGGAAACCTGTCCATTGCTTCACCCATATGTGGCTTCTTCATGGTCAAAGTGTTTGAAGCAGGCTAGTCCATCTATTCTGGAAAATTCTATACAATACTGTTAACTACAATCACCCTATGCCTTGATAGAAGACAAGAATAGATTCTTCCAGTCCAGCTGTGGCCTGGTGGCTGTATACCCACTCTCCCTCATTCCCCAGCTCTCTCCTCTAAAGCTCTGAAAACTAGCATCCTCCTCTCAGCTTCTGTGAGACCAGCCCCTTCAGATTGCTCACAGCAGTGAGATCATGTGAGGGATTCATCTTTCAGTCCTTGGCTTCTTTCCCTCGATAAATTATAACACTCATTTATGAGAAAACCCCAGAAGGTTTTAAAACAGGACCCCTGGACCCCCAAACAAAACCATCACCAACTAGCTGTAGGGCGCAGAGTACTTTTAACTGCTGTGTCTGTGCATGCAGCCCCCTCTTAATCTCTAGATTCATTGTCAGTTTGAGATGTTATCTCTGTCATTCTGTCTTGCTTTCATATGATCCCTATGTGATTGATACCAAGACTTAGCAGCAGTCTGGGATTATACTCCTGGCAATGAAGTTTGCCTAAAACTTTTCATCAACCTTATCAAGGAGGGAGTGTCTATCTATAAGAAAGACATATAAACTTAAAATACTTGTTTTCTTGTCATATACATACATATAAGAGAATAGCAGCCGGGCGGTGGTGTCACACGCCTTTAATCCCAGCACTTGGGAGGCAGAGGCAGGCGGATTTCTGAGTTCGAGGCCAGCCTGGTCTACAGAGTGAGTTCCAGGACAGCCAGGGATACACAGAGAAACCCAGTCTCGAAAAACGAGAGAGAGAGAGAGAGAGAGAGAGAGAGAGAGAGAGAGAATAGCAGTCTGTATATAGCCTATTTCTATTAAGAAAGCCATCCCTTCAGTAATGAGTTAAATAAGACTAGCTTTGCAATCCATTCTTCTATTCCTGATCATTGAGATGAGGAGCATCCTGTAGACAGCTCTATGCTATGCTCTGGTTAAAGAGACATGAGCTAGGTCAGGGCAGTGCTTTAGATGCAAATGAGCACAAGGGACCTGAATTCAGATTCCTATCATCCACATAAACCTGGGCCAAATGACATGCTCTTGTAATCCCAGGGCTAGGAAGGCAAAACCAGGAAGATCTCTGGGGCTTTGTGGCAGGCCAGAGTAAGCCAAATTGATGAGTTCCAGGTTCCGCGAGAGACCGGGTCAAAAGTAAAGTAGAGGGACCAAGACATTTGATGTCTTTATCTCTCCTCCATTTGTATGTGCACACACACATATGCACATGCACACATACATATGCATGCACATGCATACACAAACAGGTACATTCATTCACATACAAAAGACATAGACAACACATTCATACTTTATGTACTGGTGTTTACAGTGAATCTAGTGAGAAATTCTTGTTAACTAGAGAATCTTTCCCTCCATCTTGTGTTTCCCCAGGTCTCCAGCTAGAACAATAAAGTAAATATTCAAAAAATGTCCTTAAATTAAAAGCACAATAGCGGGATGCGTGAACATGGCTTGACTAATATTTTGTAATTGTTTGAACTGTTTGGACAAAGCCCATCAGAAAGCTGAGAAGAATGTGGCTAGCTTTTAATTTATTCCATTTCTTCTTGCACTATCAAAGTCAGAACAGTTTGTCAGGTTTTGTTTATAGCATGTAACTTTCCTAAAGCAATGTATCCATGTTTCTCATTATGCATGAATAGTATTTGGTTAAATATGGTCTACGCTGCTGTCTACCTAACGGGTAGAATTGATTTCAGCAGGAAAAAAAATGCAAGATGTGTGGTTGGAATGTGTTCTTTCTCTCTCTTTTTCTCTCTTTCTCTTTCTCTCTCTCCCTCTTAAAATTTCATAATGGTTTTGGCCTTTGTTTCAAGATATTTGTATCTGAGAAGAGATTTCCACACAACAGACAACTGAGTGACATGAAGCAGGGGTTCATCCTGTCGTGTCTTTAATTCCTCTCAAGTTAAATAGGATGATGGAAGATAACTTGGCTCCAACAATGATTTGAAAATGTCTGCCTAGAAAAAAAAATTGGCCAGAAAATAAAAAGCTCTGAGAAAATCAGAGTTGGAAGAAAATGTAGGTAAAGTCTACTTTTGTTGGAGAAAGAGTGAGGAGGGAAGGGGAAGCTCACCTCCATTTGACAGACAAGGAGAAAGAAACTCAAAGGGAGAGAGGTGACTTATTGAAGACCAGTTGGGTTTTAATGAAAACACTGAAAGGATGCCTTTAGCTATGCACAAGTTCCTGTAGTAAGAGCTCTAATAGACTTTCCAGCTTCTGCTCATTTATTCCCCTGTGTATGTGAGGGGGTTTGTGTGTTTGCATGTGTGTGAGCACACAGGTCTGCAGGTTCGTGTGGACGTGTGTGGAGGACAGAGGTTGACATCGGATGCCATTCTGTCTCCTCCTTCAATACTGAGGCAGAGTCTCTCACTTGAACCCAGAGCTGGCTGACTTGGTTTGTCTAGCTAACCAGCTTGCTCAGGAATTCCATCCTGCATCCTGAGCACTGGAGATTGATGAAAAATGGGCCCACTATGCCTGTCTGAGGGTCGCTGTGCTTTCATGGCAAGTGTGTTAGACACGTCACACTCCCCAACTTCTTCCTTCATTCCATCCTGCCTGCCTGCCTGCCTTACTTCCTACCCCTTCCTCATCTTTTTTCTCCTTCCTTCCTTCCTTCCTTCCTTCCTTCCTTCCTTCCTTCCTTCCTTCCTTCCTTCCTTCCCTCCCTCCCTCCCTCCCTCCCTCCTTCCTTCCTTCCTTTCTTCCTTCTTTCCTTTCTTCCTCCTTTCCTTTCATAACTAGGTGGATAACTTCCTATTGGTCTATATATCCCACCAGCCCTGGACATTCGTGCTTATTGCCCAGATATATAACAAAAGCCAAGAACAGATGTTCCAAACGTTTTTGTTCTCTTATTTTTTCATTTTCACATTACTGTGAGGTCTCTCCTTCTCACTGGTTGATTCTGTCTTCCAGTTCAGTCATCCACTGGCGTGTTCTGAGGTCTCTGTGCATGTAGTGTCTGTTTCCCTCTGAAATGCTATTCTCTCAGTCTCAGATTATTTTTCAATATTTTATTAGATATTTTCTTCGCTTACATTTCAAATGCTATTCTGAAAATCCCCTATACCCTCCTGCCATGCCCTGCTCCCCTACCCACCCACTCCCACTTCTTGGCCCTGGCATTCCCCTCTACTGGGGCATATAAAGTTTGCAAGACCAAGGGGCCTCTCTTCCCAATGATGGCCAACTGGGCCATCTTCTGCTACATTTGCAGATAGAGACATGAGCTCTGGGAGTACTGGTTAGTTCATATTATTGTTCCACCTATAGGGTTGCAGACCCCTTCAGCTCCTTGGGTACTTTCTCTAGCTCCTCCATTGGGGGCCCTGTGTTCCATCCAATAGATGACTGTGAGCATCCACTTCTGTATTTGCCAGGCACTGGCAGAGCCTCACAAGAGACAGCTATATCAGGATCCTTTCAGCAAAATCTTGCTGGCATATGCATTTGGTGGCTGATTATGGGATGGATTCCCGGTTGGGGAAGTCTCTGGTTGGTCCATCTTTTTGTCTCAGCTCCAAACTTTGTCTCTGTAACTCCTTCCCTGGGTATTCTGTTCCCTATGCTAAGGAGGAATGAAGTATCCACGCGTTGGTCTTCCTTCTTCTTGATTTTCTTGTGTTTTGCAAATTGTATCTTGGGTATTCTAAGTTTCTGGGCTAATATCCACTTCTCAGTGAGTGCATATCAAGTGCTTGCTTTTGTGATTAGGTTACCTCACTCAGGGTCTCTTGCTCTCCCTGTTACCATGTAATTGCCTGGAGTTGTCTTTTCTCTTAAGTTGTCTTTGCCTCCTCACCGTTCAGTGCTCCTTTCGTGAAGGTTTGCATGCATAGATCTTATATTTTGACTTTCAACTTGTTTTCTGGTCGGAACTATGCTCGCGTTGAAGTGAGTTTTCTAGCCAGCATATAGTTTGCAGCCTCCTTCCTCTGCCCTGTTTTAATCTACCGATCTCTGTCTTTCCATTGGTTTATGTGTCTATTTACATTTGAGAACAGGTTTGATGTTATTACATTTAAACCTATTTGCTTTCTTTCTGCTTTATCTCTCTGCTCTTTCCAGCTTCCCCTTTCCTTTGAATGTTTTCTACTCCCCTGAAATTCTTCTCTTGTATTTTAGATTATGTCTTTTTTTTTTGCATACTTACATCTTCAACAGTTGCTCTGAATAATAATAAAAAACTAAACAATAATAGTAAACACTGGACCAACATTTTCTACTCCTGATGGGTGCAGCCTTTTTATCACTATATAGAATGCTTTACTGGCTCCCATCAATGTTGTGCTGTTTGATGACTTTACATGCCATCTTGCTAGACCCTAGTATCTTATGGGAAGACAAGCTTAGTGGAGGAGCTACCCAGGTCGGCTTGGTGTGTGGTCTTGACTGTGAGAGGTTGCCTTGCTTGTTGACTGATATAAGAAGATTCACCTGGGAATGTGAATAGCGCCATTTTATGGGCTGGACCCTGAACCATACAGAGGAAAGTGGACCAGACATGAACTCAAGTGTGCAGATAACATAGGTGTTTCCTTTTCTCTCAGCTCCTGTATGATGTGACAGCTATTTCATGTCATGCCTTGGATTCCCCACAGAAACAAACGCCAACCTGGAGCTGTTCACTCAATAGCTTCTTCCTCCCCTAATGCTGCTTTGCGTCGGGGTGTTTGTCACAGCAACAGAAGAAAGTAGGACATGTTCTATTATGTTGATATATTTTGAAATCATAATTTGTCCACAGGTGGCATTTCCAGAGAGTGTCGTCATGTGTGAGGGTAACAGATGGGGAGGGCATGGCACCTATCCTGAGTGGGTGGAACACCTTTGAATGCTCTAGAGGAAGGGAAGCTGGAGGCCAGAAAGCACAAGCTGGCAGGTGTCCTTATCTCTCTGCGTTCTGTCACTGTGCCATCCACTGACAGCAGTCTCTGCCTTCTTTGTTCTTCCAAAGAACCCACTTTTGTTTTGGTTAGAAATCTGCTTTTCTGTCTGTCTATTCTTGCAGATTTCCATTGTTGGATTAAGCGCCTGTGAATCCCGGCAACTCAAGTCTCTCCTCCTCTAGAGAAGCAAACCAATCGTCAGCCGTGTTCACCTGCATGCCTGACAGTCCTGAGCTTTCTCTTTTACTCCTGATGCCTCCAGTTTCATGTTGTGATCACTTCCCCGGGTCTGTTTTGCCTTCCCCGAGTAGAGCAAGTGTGTTCGGTAATAACGTCCTGTGCAGTGTGGGCCCTCTGCAGTGTAGGGCCTCTGCAGTGTGGGCCCTCTGCAGTGTAGGCCCTCTGCAGTGTGGGCCCTCTGCAGTGTGGGCCCTCTGCAGTGTGGGCCCTCTGCAGTGTAGGCCCTCTGCAGTGTGGGCCCTCTGCAGTGTAGGCCCTCTGCAGTGTCGGGTTCTGGAAGTAACCAGTAGTACTGACTGACGGCAGTCTGTGATGGTTGAGGAGTCTTTGGGAACCATTTAGCCAATGACTAAAAAATATGCATTCCTGGGAGTGGGGGTTTCATTTCATAGCATATGGTGTTAACTTGGAGCATTGTCTCTTTATCTATATCCCATTTATTTCATTCACTTGTCATTTCCCTTATGCCTCATTGAGACTAAGAACAGAGGTGTGTATATGTGCATGTGTGTGTGCATGTGCACATGTATATGTACATGTATATATTATGTAAATATCTGTGTATATATAAGTGTGTATATACATGTAAATGTATTGTGTATGTATGCAAAAGGGTTACAGATGCTCCAGCTGAATGGCTGCTAGACACATGGAGCATATACATTGTGAATAGCAGTTTTAATTCATGTGTACTGTTTTATTATCTAGCAAATTTTAAATTAATAGGGATCTTCTCCAGGGTTTCCTAAATTAAAAGACTCATGTGATATTTTTACTCATTTGGTTCCCAAAATGCACATTTAATTTAATTTTATTTTTCTGTCTATTTCTTTCCTCCTTAGCACTCTTAAATAAAAAACTGGTGCTTCTGTTTTAAATGGAAAAGGTGCTGACCCTCTTCTAAAAGGAAAACCATTATCATATTTCTGCTTTTGACAATGAACTCTGGTGTTGGCCTTTTACAGTGTATCTGGCAATTTATTGGTAGGCCTAGCTCTTTGGGGTCTTTGTTCCATCATGTAACATTGCCCATGCCGTAGATATACCCTCTAGAATAAAGTTAATATACTTTTAAACCCTCATTGCTAAAAAGTTTCACAATCTGTTCACCCAGACTGAGTGTGTAGGGGACAGCAGGGAAGTGATGTCACCCCGAGACGGTTAGTGAAGAATGTCAGCACACCTAGGGGTAAGGAGGGTAGCTCTGGATTCTCAGATGGTAAATGCCAATATTTCCCGAAATTCAGATTTAATGTTCAGAAATTTAATGTAACTCCTGTCACATCTTCATGGAGCACAGACAAGCTCCTTATTTAGTCATTTCTAATTTTCTGCCCACAGACAGCAGTGTTTGCTTCTCTGTCACCTGCCCCTGGCAACACTCAGTCTCAAGGCTCTGACAGACAAAGGCCTTTCACGATCAACTGTGTCGGTGAAGTCGTGCCACAAAAGAGCTCTTGGCTGTGTGGCCCAGTAAATAGCTCTCTCTCTCTCTATCTTACTCTGCTTCACGCCCAGATGACAACGTGGTTCGAACGGGGGTTCTTAGAAATGATCGGTGACACAGCTACCGCATGCCAAAGGTTTTCTTGGAAAAGGTTGCATACGAAGTACTGAAAAAAAAATCCTCTGCTTTGAATTGCATCCAACTCTGTGTAGAGTGCACAAGAAGTAGAGTTGGCTCTTGGGATTTAACACCTCTGTCAGGCAAGCTCTTCCCTCCCGCAGAGGTTAGGGCAGGGATGTTCGACTTTGTGTGAGCACCAGATTGTTGTGGAAGGAACGCGAATGTGCCAGCTAGGTTTTGATTTTTCGTGTTCTAAAAGTGTAACATGGTAGGCTAGGAGGAGTTGTGTCTGCAAAGGCAAAGACAGATGTCCACAGTGGAACCCACCCATACCCCTGTGGATTTCCCACTCTGTGGTGTTTGTTCTGCCAAGTCTACAGTTTCTTAGCAGATAATATGGAGGAGGTATTAAAAGCTGGAATCAACTAGAAGCAGCCTTGGGCCTCCCATTTAACTAGCTAGCCAGGGGCTACGGTTCTCTGAACGAGCTTCTGCATTTAGAGAAGAGGAGAGAGAACCCAGTGGGTATCCTGCGGATACACTTTCAATCACAGTCCTCAGAAGACAGAGCAGAAGGGTCAGATCTCAAGTGTGAGGCCAACCTGGATTTTAGAATGATGTAATGTCTCAAAGAACTAAAATAAAACAAAACAGGAGAAAAACTCAAGCTTGAGATCATTAGAATACTAATGAGAAAGGTCTTAAGGTTATCACGGGCCATTGTAAGTTAACATTAAACTTTTGACTCCGTACCTGTGTTTACGCACACATATGTATAAGTAGAAGCCAGAAGTCAATCATTATCTGATGTCTTCTTTGATTGATCTCTCTAGCCCAGGTTTTGAGACCTGGGTCTCTTGCTGAGCCTGTATCTTGCCAATCTGAGCTAGACTGGCTAACTAAACAAGTGCCCGGAGATCTTCCTGTCTGCCTCCTTGGCTTTGAAATTATGAATGCATGCTGCCATTGTGGGCGTGTGCGTGTGTGTGTGTGTGTGTGTGTGTGTGTGTGTGTGTATACTGAGATATGAATTCAGGGCCTTGGGCTGTTATAGCACTATACTAACTATCTCCCTAATCGACTACACTTTTACTTTTTAAGATATAGTCTCTTACAAGAGCTGGAGTCACCCCATTCCCCTAGGCTGGCTAGTCAGCATGCCCCAGAGAGTCCCTTGTCTCCACTTGCCCAGCAGTGACTTGAGGTATGCGACACCATACCCAGCTTCTTACACAGGCGCTGGGTGGGACACTGAACTCAGATCCTCAGGCTTACACGCCGAGCCCTCACCTGCCTAACCCATGTATTTCCCTAGTTCCTGAGTTTGGATTTTAATCACACCGAGACTGCTCTGTGTTAAAGACTGGCAAGACTGCTCTATCAAGACAGCTCCGCAATAAAGGGGGATTTCACCAATTCTTACTATCCAGATTCCATCCCTGGCCCCACATGTTGAAAGAAGAGAAGCCACCCCCAAAACTCAACCTCTGACCTCAACACACGCTGTCTCATGCGTGTGCGTCTGTGTTCATAAAGTAAACAAAGAAATGGATAAAAAATATAATGAAGCTATTTTTTTAAAAAAGTTTTGAAAGTCACACGCTCTGAGTATTTTATGATAATAACTGTCAGTAACGATGCTAAGTATTGATAATGGTAAACATTTATTGAGTGCTCACAGTGTCCCTGAGCCCTTTTCATCCTTCCTCTGGTGTGTGGTTATCATAGCAGGACAAGTCTCAGACACAATGACTCCGACTCAGCAGAGACTGAATCCCACGTTTGGAGGAATCTCTGTTGTTTTTGAGGGAGAATCTGTGGTTCATGATGGTGGATTCACCACAGCTTCATTTCGCTCACCTCACATCCAAATTTACCTATGTACATTTTTAAAATAAAGACTTCACCCCCCTCCAGTCTCTCCTGGCCACTGGTACTTGTGTCCAGGGTGTTTGGATCTATTCTGATCATCAGTTCTCAACAAGAGATGGTTTGTCACCCAGGATCTGTCTGGCAATGTCCAGAAGCAATTTTGGTTACCACAAACTACTGGCATCTATATATTCCATGGTAAAGGGGCCACTTAGTGGCCTCCTGCGTCTGGGACATCTGGAATTTGAACGCTGTGGCCTGCCAGCGCTGGTGAGCTCAGAGACTGTGATTTAGGGGAGTAAAAATACACGAATGAATAAGTTGACACCAGTGCTGAGCCGTAAAATGCGCTGTGTGAGCTCCACCCTGTCGTCAGTCAGGGGACTCTATTCCCTTCGTGACCCCTACTCTTCAATCTTCGTTTCCCTTATCTTCCATCAGGTTGTGGTTCTTGTCCAATTCAGAGACAGGATTTCAAAAACAAAAACAAATGTGCAAACACAAGTCTTAAAAAACCAACAACACAATCTTGTTCTTTTTCCACACTGTATAGACTGAATGGGAATCTCAGAGGCCGAGGTCTAAGCATCTGGAGATACACATCCTGAAAAACCTATGTCACCCCTCTGTGTTGTTAAACTCTTGCACTAAAATGTGTGGAACATTATTTTATCGCTGCAAAAAGTAAAACCCAAGCACTCTGTAGAAAAGGCTAGAATTTTCTAGCAGCTCATCTGGGAGCTGATTTTTGATTCATTGTTGCTGTTTGATCCAGAAACAAGAAGTAACCACCATGGATGCAGAGAGAATCGCTACAGGAGTGTCTCTAGTTTAAACATAAACAGAAGAAAAGTCTAAAACCTCAGGTGTGTTATGACGTATGCATAAGAACAATTAAACTAACAAAGATAAACGATAGAAAGCCAGCTCACTTAAAATAGTCAGAGTTCTGTTTCTATAACAAAATACCTGAGGCAATTTATAAAGAGAAAATGGGTTTATTAGATCTACAGTTTTGGTTGCTGAAACACATGGTGCTTGTATGTGCTCAGGTGTAGAACACTGCATGATGGTGACACTATGAGGTGCCATCGTGTGTCAGAGTAAAAGGGTCGCATCTCAGACTGGGGGATGGACAGGGACACAAATGGGGTGGGAGGAGAGGGGTAGGTAAAGAAGGGAGGGAAGAGAGAATGAGGTGCTACCATCCAATCACCTTCAAGGGCAAGTCCAATGACCTAAGACTCTCCCAAGAGACAGGACTCTAAGGTTTTCTCTACCTCCCAACGGCACTACCTGGAGAACAAACGTTTATTCGTGGGCCTTAGAGGCACAATCACAGTTCATGGTACCAGGTCTTCTTTGAAGATCATCACCTTTTGTTGCCCTCCCATGGGCCACTTTTCTGAAGCAGCCTCTTGGCATCGTTGTGGCCAAAGGACAGTATGGTGACAGACACGCTGGTGTCTACAGCTCGGTACTGCACTTGCTCCAGAAACTTCTGGGTGCTCTATGTTTTTTGTTTGACATATTCTCTAGCCTGATGTTTATTTTACTTTCCCCAGATCATTTATTCTCAATGGGATCCCTACTCTAGCCAAGACAATAGGTTGCTCTTCACAAACTGACAGCAAGGTAAGTCCCCTTGCTGCAGACAAAACCCACACAATTCGTTGATCATGAAGAGGCTAAGCTGGTGCCTACATAGAATCTTCATTTCCATGTTCTCGTGTCCGAGACATGGAAAAGGTATTCCACATACTACCGAAAGAGGACAGTAAGCACCAACACAACCACAAAGCCTTTGAGCTACAATCTATCCTGCCTGCAGAAAAGCTAGGGCAACAGTGGCACAGACATTGTAAGAGTAACCAACCAATCTCTGATTTGACTTAAGGCCCACTCCATGAGATGGAACCTGTACCTCAATCTGCTTGGGTGGCCAAGAAGCAGAGTCTAGACAGCTCAGAGACCTGGGGTAAAATCAAATACTACTGCTCTAAAAGAGAGTAATAATAAAATGCCTCCTAATGACATACTGCTATACTCATATATCAGTGCCTTGCTCAGCCATCATCAAAGAGACTTTTTTCCTACAGTACATGAAAACAAATAGAGACCCACAGCCAGGAGTAGTACACTGTAGTGTACAGTGTAGTACACTGCCCGATGGCGACACACTGTGATAATGGTATGTGTCAGAGTAAAACTGTCGTATCTCAGACTAGAGGAGGGACAGGGATGCAAATGGGGTAGGAGGAGAGTGGTAAAGAAGGGAGGGAAGAGAGGGAGAGAGAGAGAGAGAGAGAGAGAGAGAGAGAGAGAGAGAGAGAGAAACTAACTCAGCCTTAAACAAGTTGTCTCCATCAAAGCCCTTTCCTCAGAGCTCAGGTAACCCTGCTGAAGAGGAGGCAGAAAGAAATGTAAGAGCTGGGCTGGAGAGGTGGCTCAGTGGTTAAGAGCACTGACTGCTCTTCCTAGAGGTTCTGAGTTCAATCCCCAGCAACCACATGGTGGCTCACAGCCATCTGTAATGGGATCTGATGCCTTCTTCTGGTGTGTCTGAAGACAGCTGCAGTGTGTACGTGCCCAGAGGGGATAGAAGACACCAGGAGAACAGGTTCTCTAAAACAAACGAGCCAACTCCCTATGAACTCACAAACACCGAAGAAGTAATCACAGGGCCTACAGAGGTCTGCACCAGGCCCTCTGGTCATACACCATAGCTTTCCGTTTAGTATTTTTATGAGACTCCTGAATGTATGAACGAGCACGTCGCTGGGGTTCTTTTATTTTTCTGTTGGCTTGGCTTGTCCAGTTTCGATATGATAGGGTTTTTTTTTTCTCTTAGTATATTTTATTTTGACACTTCTGTTGTTATCTCCAAAGAGCCTGTTCTTCTCTAATAAAAGGCACCCCCCCCACACCCGTTAACTCTGTCACATCCACCCCATGTCCTGTCTCTCTCAATACTCACTCATTTCTTAGCAAACAACTCCAGAGTTCCTAGTGGGAGTTCAACAATATATAACAAGATGAACTTCTTTGTAGCGTCTTACTATCTCATGGCTTTTCCTTGCCCGTGGAAGTGGGATGGCCCTTTGACATCTGTGGAGCAGGTCCCCCTCCTCCTTCCTTTCCAAAATGCCACCACCCATCACTAAAACTGAATGCCCCCCCCCATTTCATCAAGCAAATGGGTTTGAGCACATGCAAATGAGGGGAGGGGGGTGAGACTGGCTATCATTGCTACCTTGGGATTAAAACTTACAAGAAAACAATTATTGTATTGCCAAAAACAAAAAAGATTACTTTTTGGCTTATACCTGAAAACATCTTTTCAAATATATATTTGGAGATTAGTTGCTCTGTGTAAAAGTTCTTGGTAAGTTATTTGCTCTTTCTCTCTCTTTTTTTTTTTCCATGTTAGACAGTAAATATGTGAAAACACATAATACTCTCATTAAGCGATCTTTCTAGTCAGGTTTATGTCACCAACTAAAAGTGCCTTTGGCCAACCAAAGATGCATTTAGCTCTTTCAAGATTCTGACAGGCAACACTTCCAAAACAAGACCCAATTTCACTCTCGCACGGAGTATGCGACTTTTGAAAAAAGATGACAGAGAAATCAGATAACACTTTGTGAGGGAACAAGGTCTACATATAATCACGGTGTAGAGAAAGTGTGATATGCTGTTAGAAAATTAGTCATGTTCTTGTGAAACTCAGGATGGTTCTTACTTCTGTCACCCCCCCACCCCAGACATGTACTGGTAACCTCAGGATGTGCAAAGAATAAAACTCACCAGGGGTGCACTCCCCTGGGGGTAAAACATTGACACAACCAAAACATAGCAGTAACAGTAAGAAAGGGTGCAGATGTCATCAGACTCAGCATTGTTTCAACCAATGAAGAACTACGCACACAGTGGTGGACCTCTAAGACTATATTGAAACTGGGAAGCTCTTGGAGCTTTGTGACATTTATATCACGGTACAATAAATCATGCGAATCTGTGAACGTGCTTATGTGAACTAAACCACCAGTGTGGCAGTTATGTAAACGTACACCTACACCGTAAAACTGTATACATACACAATACTTGATGATGATGTCCATCATTTCGGGGAAGTCACGACAGGAACTCACACAGCTAGCCACATCAAAGCCACAGTGGAAGACAGACTGAATCTCCTCTGCACGCGCTCCCTGCTTTCTTGTGCTCGGATCGCTCTTTCCCCCTACTAATCAGTTCAAGGCTAAGCCTATGAAATGGTCCCACCTGTGTTCAGGGTGGACCTTCCCACCTCTGTTAATAACCAACCCCTCCCCAGACATGGCCGCAGGCCAAGCTGGTCTAGCTAATTCCCCATTAAGACTCTCTCCCCAGGTGATCCTAGGTTCAAGCAGATAGTTAAAACTGACCAACACAATTTATCTTATTTTTTTTTGGGGGGGGGGAAAGCTTACTGTAAATACGATGTGTGACTTTCCAGTGGACCCTTTCATCCTGTGTTTAGGTTTACAGTGTGTGTTGATAGCATCGTTCTCTGGTGCTTGGTTTAATCTCATGCTCTGTTCATCATGGACCCTAAATATAAAAATCCGCTGCTAATGTTACAGGCAAGAGGTCACATGGAGTAATTGACCTGGAAATGAAATTTAAAGTGATTAAGGGCTATGGAGGTGGAAAATCGATGACGGCTATTGCTCTCCAATCAAGCATGCCCCAGTTTGCAGCTATGGTCTTGAAAAATGTGTACAAAGCGATCGAAGCTGTTTAAGGATCTGATTTGTGGAAGGCAATGGAAACTGGAATCTGGGGGCGGGGTGGTAATCTTAGCACTTGGGAGATAGACACATGAGGATCAGAAGTAGAGAGTCATCCTTGGGGAGTTCAAGGCCAACCTGCACTCTCTGAACCCCTATTTCCCAAACTGGAAAAACTACCCAGATGAAGTGCTGTAAGATTTGGAGGCGCTCCCAATGGCCTGGATGGGAGACCAGACAGAGCTACATTGTATCTCAGCGGCAAGACGATCTGGACCACTTGCTACATTGAAACTGGCTCCGTGCACAATGAGGTTCCAGGTAGTTTGAGCAAGTCAAGGAATGTTATTTTGTTGCTCAATGTCAGAATGAACAGTGGGCCTCCCAGGGCTGGTGGCTCTTGGATACTCTGGGGAAGCTGATTGGGGGTGGGTGTCGGGGGAGCTACTTGCGGAACAAGATCTTTAGTATGGACGTTCTGGAAATGGAGACCTGAGAGCAGCCCCATTCACAGGAAGGTAGAGTGTGGTGGCCGCATCAAGGCAAGGTGAGAGACTTCTTTAAAAGCAGGTTGTTCCAGGGCTGTAAATCAGGGCTCTTTGTGACCTGGCATGGTGAAAACCCCAGGACCTTCCAGCATGGCCTCCCAGTGTGTCAATGTACACACTATTGGTGGCCTGCAGGGATAGAGAGAGGGCCAAGGCAATCTAACTCTGCTCCCAGGTGTCCCCGCCGACTCGCTATGCCAGAGCAAGAAGACCATTTGGAAAGTATAGTTTCTCGATGTCTTGCTTGTATAGATGTGCATACACAAGTTGACTCAATGATGTCCTGATGCTGCATTTCAAACTCAGTAGCATGTGACTCTACCCTGGACCTGCCCCAGGC
Source organism: Mus minutoides (assembly GCA_902729485.2). NCBI lineage: Eukaryota > Metazoa > Chordata > Mammalia > Rodentia > Muridae > Mus > Mus minutoides. The sequence goes on from LR750240.1 coordinate 653,204, forward strand.
ACTGTACTCTAAGGACTTTGTGTCTAGCTATGCCTGTGAGGAGGGTGGGGAGGGGATGGGGGGAGGACGGGGAAGACTGTCAGTCCCATTTCATATGTGAGCAAGCTGAGGTACAGAGGGCTTAAGTCATAGCTAATCAATGCCAGAACACAGGGAGTCCTTTTGATCAGGGTGCCTTCCCTTTGAAGTTGGCCAGCAGGTCTAAACCCTACTTTAGAAACTGCCGGTTGGCATGCTTGAGTTTGCTTGTAGGGGGGTTGGCAGCCAGAACTTCGCTCATTCACATTATGCTAGCTTGCTTCCCAGCATCTGCACACTCCCTGGATGTTTATAAGTGACACGGCCACTTGAATCAGTCACTGTCAACCTCCAATGGCATTCTGCCTCCCCCCCACCGCCCCCATGCCCACACGACACCGTGCTAGGCTCTCAGCCACACAAGCCTCAGACTATCTGAGCTCTAGTTGCCTTCATTTCTTCCCTTCCCACCCATCTACAGCTATAGTCCGATCTCCCAATTTACTGCGTCATGGTGGTGCTTTAGGTTCATATAGTCTCTTAAGTATGATCGGATCACTCTCTCTACCTTAAGCTCGGCCCATTTGCTAGGGCTTATTATGCAAAGGCCAGCGCTGTTTTAAGTACGGTGCCCAGCTCAGAAACTCCCCGAGGATCATAGGAGTAGCATGTGTGTGGAAATCTTTCTCTACACATCGCCGATCTGAGGCATAATCTATAAGCACGCACACACAATGCACTCAGCGGTCACATGCTCCCCCTCCCACTTCTGGAATACTGGAGCTGGGAAAAAGCATTCAGAACCTGAGCTGGGCCTCTTGGTGGAGAAGCAGAAGATTTCAGGTGAGCAGTGGATGCAAAGAGCAGAGGCAGTGACCTTTGTGATTTGCAGTGCTTTCTATTCTGCAGCTTGCACGGCAGGGACCCTGACATCAGAAGCTCTGATGGCCCGAGGCTGTGTTGGAGAGAAAAAGAAATAAAGACAGCCTGCCCTACTTCCAGCTAGCTTGTCTAGTAATCCATGTGCAGTCGGGAACCTGGGCCGGGCTACAGTGTGTGGATGAGCGACCTCTAGTGGCTGCCATTGGGAAGCGCTTCCCCGGTTTTGAGGGCTGCAAGATAGGTTTGAGTCCATCCTCAGCTGCATGGTAGGAGGATTTAGAAGAATGTATAAACATGCAAACTTAAGGAGCCTATCCTTCAGTCTGAGGAAGTCGGAAGAACACACAGCTTCTCTACTGAGAAGTAGGAACCTCTGAGGAGGCAAAGTAGGTAACTCAGGAGCTGAACCCAGAGGGATGAGAACTTTAGAGGACAATTGGAAGGCCACCTTGGATAGGAGACTAGCCCAAAGCAGGCAGGGGAGGAAAAGAATTCATGATGACATGAAAAAGAGATTTCAAGTGAAAAGGATCAAGTTGTCTGAGGTATAGTGGGTTGCCTGGGCGGGGGAACAGTTCTTACTTCCCAGCCTCTCTCTCTCTCTCTCTCTCGCTCTCTCTCTCTCTCTCTCCCCCCCCTCTCCCTCTCTCTGTGTGTGCGTGTGTGTGTCTTTGTCTGTGTGTCTCTGTGTGAATGTGTGTGTGAATGTATTTGTGTGTGTCTGTGTGTGTACCTCTGTCTGTCTGTCTGTCTGTCTGTCTGTCTGTCTGTCTGTCTCTGTGTGTATGTTTTGTCCCTGTGTCTGTGGGTCTCTGTGCCTGTGTGTGTGAATGTGTTTGCCTGTGTTTGTGTCTGTTTGTTGTTTGTGTCTCTGTGTGTCTCTCTGTGTGTGTCTGTGTGTGTCTGTGTATGTGCCTCTGTGTGTGTGTGTTGTGTCTCTGTGTGTGGCTGTGTGTCTCTCTGTGTGTGTCTGTGTATTTGCCTGTGTGTGTATGTTTTGTCCCTGTGTCTGTGGGTCTTTGTGCCTGTGTGTGTGAATGTGTTTGCCTGTGTTTGTGTCTGTGTGTTGTTTGTTTGTGTCTCTGTGTGTCTCTGTGTGTGTGTCTGTGTGTGTCTGTGTATGTGCCTCTGTGTGTGTGTGTGTTGTGTCTCTGTGTGGGGCTGTGTGTCTCTCTGTGTGTGTCTGTGTATTTGCCTGTGTGTGTATGTGTCCCTGTGTGTGTATGTGTCTGTGTGTATATTCACAAACACACGTGCTTGGTGGTATGCTTATGGAGATCAGAAGAAAAATTACCAGAGTTAGTTTTCTCAGTCCTGCATCGAGTCCAGGGAATTAAATTTAGGTCATCAGGCTTGGTAACAAGAACCTTGACCCCCAGAGCCACCTCACTCGTCCCCTTGGGCTCTTTGTGATGTACCCTTCTTGGATCTCCACTGTGGAAAATTATCTCATCTCCCAGCCTGGGTAACTCCTTTGTCCCAAATGTATGTGTGGTGCATTTAGTTCCAATGCCAACAACATCAGGGGTTGTGAGCTCAGCCCCATCACGGATGAGTAGTTAACACGGTGAGGGAAGCAGACTGCCAGGAGGATTCTGGTATTCCAAGGACACAAATTTTCATTTTCAGCTTTTAGAGACATTGGCCAGCCTAGAGTAATGAGTACAGATGGAAAGAGTAGAGGTTATGAAAAACACACACACACACACACACACACACACACACACACACACACACACACACACAGGAAGATTAAAGCCTGTGGAGGCAGAGGAGGGAGTCCCTCAAATAATACAAGAATAAGACAAGAATGGAACTCGGTTCAGTGTGACGCTGCGTCTAAACTTTGAGAGTCTGACTCCAGTTGGTTCATGTAAGGACAGCACACTTTGGGGAATTTTTTTTTTTCTGATAACAATTATAACCCAGTCCTAAGAGTAGAACAAATTTAAGGCATGTTTACAGTGAGATTCTTTACAGAGTCCATCTGGCTTCTTTCACAAAGATGGGTACTGTTGACTCGGAGAGAGTGTCCAAGATTCAGGGTCTGGGGAGAGTGAGTTTTACACAATGCCTGTGGGTGTCAGGATTGGATTGTTCCTAAGATAACAAAGAAGCCACTTGGGCTGTTGTAAAGCACAAGAAGACATCACTCATAAGTATACATTTTATGGCCTGGAAACAATACTCAAGCTTTAGGGGGAAAGGGTCTGAGATAGCAAAACATGAATATGGAAAAGCCTGGCTCACCAGATACCAAAGGGACTCCAGGTTGTAAACTACAGTCTTTCTTCCCAGCATTCTGGGAGGAGAGCTAAGCATCGTCTTCCTTTGAAGAGCTAAGCTGCCTGTTTCACCTTTCCCAGCTTCTCCGGTGCTTATCTATATGTGGACTTTTTGTCCTCTGAAAAAAAAAAAAAAAAAAAAAAGCCTTTCTAGCAGTCAGCAGTTCTGGGGAATTGCTGTAATCAAGAGCACAGACCTGGGATGGGGAGATGGCTCAGTCCATACAGGTGCTTGTGGCCAAGGCTGACGGTCTGAGTTTGATTCCTGGCTCCACTTAGGGGAAGGAGAAAACCAAATCAAGAAAGTTGTCTTCTGAACTCTACACAGATGCTATGGTACACGTTCACCCACATATGTACATGCTACATGCATGCTCACACACAAACAAATAAACTAATTAATTAATGTAATATGATTTAAAAAATAAGGAGCACAGGTGTACTGCCAAATGACCTACATCTTACCAGCAGTGTATTCTCCTGTGAAATCTCTCCATGTTGAAAGTATGTTTAGTCATCTTTTAAATAAAACATCGTGTGTCTCCAGTGAAATATTTGACCTTAAGTTCCCACTTTATGGACTGAGATACAAGTTAACCAAGTTTAACTCGAGTGCTTTAGATTGAGAAACTTTTTCTGACAATTCTTGTAGTTTGAGGATACCTCTTGGCTTTGGTTTCATGTGTCTTTGGCTTATTTGTTTTTTATGATTATGAGTGTTTTGCATGCATTTATATCTGCTCACCATGTGTGTGTGTATGTGTGTGTGTGTGTGTGTGTGTGTGTGTGTGTGTGTGTGTGTGATGTGGGTGGAGGCCAGAACAGGGTAGATTTACAGATAGGTGTTTGTGAACTGCAAGGCATGTGATGGGAATCAGGCCAGAGTCCTTTGGAAGTACAGCCAGTGCTCCTAACTGCTGAGCCATCTCTCCAGCCTTTTTTTTTTTTTTTTTTTTTTTTTTATGAGAATGGTCTATGAGAATGTGTTGTGTAACAGCTACCCTGGGAAAAGCCTAGGAACCTTTGCTCCGACTCTGTAGTTCCTGTTTAATAAGTGGGGGTTTATTATTCTCATCAGTGTAATTCACAATCTAATGCAGGTCTGTTGGACTCAGATGTTCCGATGCCTAACATAGCACCTTGCTCTAGAACTCTATGATTCTTCTCTCCCCTGTGAGAGAGGATTCCTGCTCACCTATCCTCCCTCTGCCCTGATGGAGCTCCATTCGTATGCTAGCAGCCAGTGAGCCTCCAGGGCAGGTGCAGGATAGCCATCATTGAGCTAAGCCTCATAGCAGAACAAACTGCTCACTTTTGCAACAACGGTCACATCAGGCCATCAGGCCTCGTTCCAATGATCCCGGAGATGGCCATGGGGACAGACAGGTCTAAGATGGCGAGAGGACTGAGAACCACTCGTGTAGATAGGGGCAGGCTTGTGAGACTCGGCAGTGGCAAGCTAAGCCACTGGGGGGGGGGAGGGGGATCGAGACCCAGACACCATATATAGACTTAGCAAGACATCTCTCCCCATTCCCAACCAAGCAAACAAAGCCAGAAACCTGCACAGTCTAAAAAAGGTTGTGTTGCCCAATATATCTAAATGCTGTCATCAATCATCATTGGCGTAGCTGGAAACCCAATATTCCTGTGATAATCAGGCACCATGAGCTCATGGATCAGGATGAGTCCTGCGGTGCAATAATACACTCTCACAAATCCAACCTACGGCAAAATCCTGTCCCTATTTCATATAATTTTATATTTCATGTTGCCTATTCACTCATCATGAACATTGCTATCTTAATTTGGTCTTTCTCAAATACTGAATTTGCATCTTTGACCTTGAGTACTAGATCTTGTGGGCTGATTTTTTTTTTTTCTTTTTTCAATTTGATATCCAAGACAAGTGCCTCGTCTTATCCTACTTATTCCAGCCCTGAAGGTGAACCCAAGCGCTCTCTCTGCTTGGGTAAGTGAGTCACCCACATTGAACCTCCATTCGCTCATGGGTAAGATGTGATTGATGGCCAGAGCCTAGTCTTCAGCCTATAACTAAATGAGGTCATGTAGTGATATCACTAGTACAAAGTGGATGCTTCTTAGTCGGTGCTAACATGGGCTGGCAACTATTTCATACAAAAAAAAATATCTGTAACGGTTGCCATGGTTCCCATTTGTTGGCTAATTTCAAGAAAGCTTGGGTTTGCAGGTTGAGGTGTGTGTCAAGGATGAGAGTTCATACACAATCTCTAGCTAAGGTTCTAGGTTACAGGTATTAAGTGTCTTATACAGAACTCAATCCAAAATATTCCTGTATCATCACTGTCTGCTGATTATAGGTGGTGTGTGTGTGTGTGAGAGAGAGAGAGACAGAGAGACAGAGAGACAAAGAGAGGTAGAGAGAGACAGAGAGACACACAGAGAGACACACAGAGAGACACACAGAGAGAAACCTAATGCACATTATTGTTTTAATCTTTCTTAAGTTTAATGGGTTTGAAGAAAGAGATCTACAGATTTAAGATAATAGCAGATTACTCTTCTAGATAGTATTTTAATGACAGTGAGATTGAGCTGAGTGGGGGAGTCATTTTACTTTAGATTCTGATAACTGGGGGCAGCAGGCAAGGCTTCATTTCTCCATTTGGAGAAAACCTTCAAACAGGACTGGTTGTGGCCTGAGTTGGTGGCTTAGTGAATAGAGTTCTTGCCATGGAAGCCTGATCTCCAGAACCAACAACAACAACAACAAAAAAACCCAACGAAACAAACAGCCAATGGGTCTGTAGTCCTGTGTAGGAGTCCTGTACTGCGTGGGAGAGAGTACAAAGCAAGCTGGTAGCTGGACCACCAAGTCTCTGAGTCCAGGAGACAGACAATGCTTCAATAATAAGGTGGAAATCAATTGAGGAGGACACATAATGTCAGCCTCTGGCCTACACACATATGCACACATGTATATATCTACACACACACATACATATACATGCCAATAAAATAAATAATAATACTGAATGTATAATGATATATAATGAGCCTAGAGCAAAAATGGAAGCTCGGGGCCTCTTGTTAAATAGTTATTAATAATTTCAAGACAACAAATTACTAAGCCAACTATGGAGCCCTTCCGAGCACAAGACCCTGTTCCTCATATGGGGCATATATTCATGAAAGTCACCGCACTCCCAGAACCGGCCTAGACTGTGGATCCATAGCCATATTCCAAGAAATGCTTTTCCAAGTTAAACTTTGGGTGTTGTCAGTGGGACCACTTGGTGTCTGTGCTGTCCTCTATGAAAGCCACTGAGTTACCTGTGACCACTGAGTACTTGAGGTATGGTTACTGTGACTAAAACTAAAGTTTTATTTATTTGCCATTAAATTGTTAGTGACTCACGTGTCTCCTGGATTGCATATTGCCTGGCACAAGTTGGGTGTCCCCTCAGCCCAGGAGGTCCCTTTTCTACTTTAGCAATTTGCCAACTTGTAAACTGATGGAGAGTTTTATAGCCAACAGCAATCAGGCCGGGTCTTTTTTCTGCTTTCATCCATCTATTGAAATGTTTCTTCAATCTGACAGGTAATGCTGTTCCAAATAGTTTCATGGAAAAGTAGCCTGATCTGGGAGATCATTTCTTTTTACATTAAAGAAATTCTTTTTAATTGACTCTAGGCAATGTTGGCAATTCATAAGTTAAAAGTTTCTTTTTCTACTTTCATAGGAATTGATTGGCAGCTTTTAAGTGCTGTCTGGATCTTCCCAATCAAAGTGACTGACATCTTTCCAGCAGACGTTCTTCCTTACAGCTTGGAATGTGACTTGCTCTCCCTAAAGTAAAAGCTTTCAGGTGTCTGGCTTCTCCTCGGGCAGGCATTTAACCCTTTGTGTGCAGTCTTCAGAGCCGAGCCACCAGGCTGCCATTATGAAATAGGGGATTTTTTTTTCCCACATGTTCTGCATCTGGGCTGAGTGAAACATACACTTTGTGAGTCTCCAGAGGGTGTCTTCTGATTTCCACACTCAGTTCAAGACTTTACTGTTTTGTTTTGAAACAGGATCCTTAGGGCATTTGGTGAGAGAGAAAGACAATGAGGAAAATACACAAGGAGAGAGAAGGAGACATGCAG
>LR750240.1:660619-730908 GCA_902729485.2 Mus minutoides
AGGGAGAGGGAGAGGGAGAGGGAGAGGGAGAGAGGGAGAGGGAGAGGGAATATATTTTAAATCCAGCCCCTGAGTTCACTAAGGAAGAATAAGGAGATGCTACCAGGAGGTCAGGAGATGAGGAATAAGAAAAGGGCTCCATTAAGACAAACAGCCCTGACCCAAAACCAAAATCCCACCCCATGAGAATTTATAAATACCAGCGAGACGGACCCATAGTTTCTATGACTGTTTTTTCCTTCTAGAGCTCAGTGCCCAGAAAGGGTTAAACCATCAAATGGGTCACTGGTTGACCATTCCAAGCCACACTGTAAACAGACCCCTGGATCTCTGTGATGTTAGTGGAGCAGAGGGGACAGTGGGTGGAGGAAGGTGGGGCCCTGACACAAGCGGTCAGACATTTCGGAGAGAACAGACATTGCTAAATTTTTATCTTCTGCAAATAAATCCCAGATAGATGAAACTTTTGTTTTAAGAGCAACAAAACCCCAGTGGGGCAAGGGTAGAATTTTCAGGTCAGGAGTATGGTGTATACTTCATTTGACCAAGCACTGTGAAGCCATCTTCCTGGATGGCTGTACTTCCCTCTGCCAGTCCAAGAGGAGTTAGTTCAGTGTCTTCAGATCTGTAACCACACTCTGTAATGTCTGATGCCATTCTAAGGAGACATGCAGTGTTAGTTGATTACCATTTTAAAATGCATTTCTCCAATTAACGAAGGAATCTGAAGATCTCTTCATAGGTTCGCTAGTTTGGAGCAGTTCATTCTCATAAAAATCAGGCTTCCATCCACTTCCCAATTTCTTTGCTGAGTCTTTAATTGATTAGAAGAATCTCCTTTTGTATTTTTGGTATCAGACACTCGTTGGTTCGGGCATGGTGAACCATTTCATCCTTGTCCCCAATTGACCCTATGTCTGTCTTTGATGAAGAGAAGTCCTTTGCCTTGGTAGAGCTAAGTTCCTCTCTCTAAGACCCACAGGTGGACAGTGTGTTGACTATGGGGATGGAGAGCAGGTGGCGAGTGAATACCCATCACTCTGAGATTGGAAGGTAGAAAATGACAGACACGGAGGAGTATTTTAGTCATTTTCTCACTGTTGAGACAGAACACTGGGGAGAAACAACCGAGGAGAAGAGAGCTTTGTTTTAGCTCATGGACTTGAACAATAGGAACTCAAGAGTGGTTAGCTCACCTCTCGGTGGCCAATCAGAAAGCAGAGACCCCAGACTGGAGCCAAGGTTGGATGTATAATCTCCAGTGTCACTTCTACAGCACTGCTGTGTCTACTAGCTAGGCCCCATGTCAGAAGATTCCATAGCCTCTGCTCACAGCACCACCAGGACAGCGGCCAAGTGTGCAAACACATGACCATGTGGGGGGCACTTCACATTCCAACTGCAACAAGGAGTTAAGCAGAGGTCAGGAGCAATGGACTCCATGCATCCGGAGTGTTAAGGGTGGGCCTTGACTGTCCTCTGAGAGGCTCCACCCGGCAGCCGACTCAAACAGATACAGACACCCACAGCCAAAAAGTGGATGGAGCCTGAGGACTCTTATAGAAGAATAGGAGGGAGGACTGTGGGTTCTAAGGGGATAGGAACTCCACAGGAAGACCAACAGAGTCAACTAACCTGGACCCTTGGGGCTCTCAGAGACTGAACCACCAACCAAAAAACATACACAGGCTGGACCTAGGCCTCAACGCACATATGTAGTGCAGCTTGCACTTCATGTGGATTCCAAACAACTGGAGTGAAGGCTATCCCAAAAGCTGTTGCCTGTATGTGGGGTGTGTTCTTCTAGCTGGGCTGCCTTGTCTGGCCTCAGTGGGAGAGGAAATGCCTAGCCTTACAGAGACTTGAAGTGCCAGGGTGGGGAGATATCCAGGGGGCTCCCACCCTCTCAGAAAAGAAGGGGAGGGAGAGGGAAAGGGGGGAAGGATTGTGGGAGGGGAGGAACAGGGGAGAGTGAGCAGGGTGTAAAGCAAAGAAGAAGAAGAAAGAAAGAAAGAAAGAAAGAAAGAAAGAAAGAAAGAAAGAAAGAAAGAAAGAAAGAAAGAAAGAAAGGGAGAGAGAGAGAGAGAGAGAGAGAGAGAGAGAGAGAGAGAGAAAGAAAAGAGTGGGCCTTGAAAGCAGAGTGATCACTATTTTCAATGCTGTCTTAGGGGTTTACTGCTGTGAACAGACACCATGACCAAGGCAACTCTTATAAAGAACAACATTTAATTGGGGCTGGCTCACAGGTTCAGAGGTTCAGTCCATTACCATCAAGGTGGGAGCATGGCAGAGTCCAGACAGATGTGGGACTGGAGAAGGTATGAGTTCCACCTCTTGTTCTGTGAGCAGCTAAGAGAAGACTGGCTTCCAGGCAGCTAGGACGAGGGTCTTAAAGCCCACACCCACAGTGACACACCTACTCTACCAAGGCCACACTTCCTAATAGTGCCACTCTCTGAGAAAAGCATATACAAACCATCACAAATGCCAAAGATGAGCAAGATACACACCAGTGAATGAATCGATGAAGAAAGTCTGAAACTGTGTGTGTCTCTGTGTGTGTACTTGTGTGTGTAATGTGTGTATGTCTTATCTGTGTATCTGTGTGTGTCTGTGTGTACATGTGTGTCTGTGTGTGATGTGTGTATGGTGTGACTGCATAACTGTGTGTGTGTGTATTGTGTATGTGTCTGTATATGTGTGTCTGTGTCGGTATGTATGTCTGTCTGTATGTCTGTGTCGGTGTGTATGTGTGTGTTTGTGTGTATGTGTGTCCATGCATGTACACGAGTTGGCCATGGCATACTTTGCTTTGTTGTTTGTAACTAATCCCTGTGTAAGTCGGGCTAAGTAATTGGCTCTAAGCATGTGAGACTTCTATTATCTCACCAGGCATCTAGCCATAGAAGGATGAGGATGCCAGACACAAGGCTTTACATAGGTCATGGACGTGGGGGGTTGGGGTCTGAATGAAGGTCTTCACCTGTCACTTGGTCATAGTGTTTGGACCAGGCACTAACACATGTCGCAAATGAATGTTGCAAATGACCACCTCTAAGTCTAGGCCTACTCTGAGATAGGTGGCCTTTGCCACCCTCATTGGACTACCCCATAGCATTATTGGAAGTTGTATGAAGTATCTTACCCAGTGCTTGGTTTATCATGCAAGCACTATTTGCTGTTCTCATAATGAGGCCCCTCAGATCAGTGCTGTTCAGCAGTGACAGGTCTAAAGCCACTCCTTTCTTCCCACCCCTCATCAGAGGGTATGGGGGTCCTGGGGTTTCAAAGTCAAGCACAGTGGGGCTGTACACTCCTTGGGCAGTTACCTTTGCTCTTGCTTGGATTTCCCAAGCCACATGCATCCCTACATGGGTCTTGTATCTTGAGACTGAGAACCTCAGTGACACATCCCCTGGATAACCCTGAATAGCTGCATTCAGCCAGCCTTAGTGAGAGGGGAGTTTTTGGCGGAGAGGCTGAGTCCCAGCTGGGCACTGCCTGCCACCCAGGCTCAGGACAAAGCTTCTCCAGGTGCTGAGCATCTGCTCTGGGGAGAACCAACAAAGAGTGGGTGGGACCTCAGATAATGAAGAGCTTTGGGTCCTCCCAGCCTCGGGGAGCTCGGGGCTCAGGATTTGGGGCTCAGGGCTTGCCTTGGCAACAGTCCTTGCTCCTGTTCTTCTGAAAGAGAATTGTGTGTTGTCTAGCACTAGGCAATTATCATTTGCGAATGCTTTTTCCCCTCTTTCTTGTTCCACATCAGAGGAGCACACACACACCTTGCTAGCAGAGAGTGTATTCAGGAATTACGGGTGCGAGTCAATCTAGTTTTAAAAATGATGTTGCCATCTAAATTCTATTAACCCTACAATGCAATCTCCCTTCCACCAAAATATTGCAATTTCCTTCTCTTTTCACTTTCTTTTTCTTCGATGTAATTTGATTTCTGCTCTCTTTGGAAGATATACAGTAATCGGGTTAGGCCATCGTCTTCTTCAGTTTGCCCTTACGGCACACTCCTTTCCTATTTCAGGCCATTCTCCACTACTTCCTTAATCCACTTTCTGCCCAGTGAATATCCCAAGAAGAACTGGACAGAGATAAATCATTTCGCCTTGGAAACTTATCAGGCTGCGGTGGGGGGAAAAAGGCAGCCACCTTCCAGAATTCAGAAAATCATGTTAGCCTGAGGTAGTGGGTCTGTTTATTTCTTTTTATCTCAGGGATAAATTTCATTGTGAAGGCTGGGTCTGACTGAATGGCCCAGGAAGTCCTGAACATGAAGAAAATGTCAGAAATAAAGGAATGTGTTTGCTATTGCAATAGTCCAAACTGGGTTTTAGAAGGGATTATATTTGGTTTTTATTTGTGGGGAGGGAAAAATGTGAATCATATAGGTTTTAAATTATGATTCTGCAACCTCAGCTCTTTCTGAGGGCATGCAGGCTTCTTTGTCAACTTCAGAAAGCCCAGAGACTAAATTGATTTAACAAGACTGAAATAATATTGCTTTTTGTGCAACTTAAGGTGTAAACAAATATCTCCTCTTAAAATACTTCTGATGTTTGGTCTAATAACATGCACCGGATTGTATGAGAACAGACACACCTATGAAAACATTCTGGCCTGCTTTGTTCTTTCTTTTTCAATGTCCAAGAAAATGGAGAATAGAATTACGAACCAGATTGGGGTAAGTGATGGGGACCAGGTGGCTTGCTTATCTATCTATCTATCTATCTATCTATCTATCTATCTATCTATCTATCTATCTATCTACTTACCTATCCATCCATCCATCCATTTTCCCTCTTTCTTTCTCTCTCTCTCTTTCTTCCTTCCTTCCTTCCTTCCTTCCTTCCTTCCTTCCTTCCTTCCTTCCTTCCATGTGTGTGTGTATGTGTGTATATGTGTGTGTGTGCTCACTTGTGCATGTATGAATGAAGACTTTAGGTTTCCTTTCTCAGGATCTACCTGCTTTGGTTTGTTTGGGGGGGGGGGTTATGGGGCTCACATGTAGGTGACTGGCTGGTCAGTAAACTCCAGGAATCCTTCTCTCTCTGTCTCCATCCCCAAATCTGAGATTTCTTGTGCACACTGCTATGCCTGGCTTCAGATGCCCCCAGTGACTTACTGTTAAGGTATCTACCCAGCCTTCTTTCTTATACACTCTGGTGACGTCGTGACTTGACAGCAAGGGCTTTCTGCCTGAAAGATCTAGTTAAAGGTGACTTGTTTATCCTTTAGGAAAGGAAAATGTAGAATAGCAGATAGCCTTTTTTATTCTGGCAAGTCAAACCCATGCATAGTCGGCTCGGGGAGGGGGAGCACTGTAGTCTAGAACCATTCGAAGAGCTGTTGGTTGGGATGTGCCATCTCCAGCCCCAGGCATCCTGAGCTTCTCACCAGCTCTACAACTTGGTCAGCTCACCACCTTCTGCACCCTGCCATGCTCACCCACCGGAGCCCCACTGGGCAAAATGGACTCAAAACTGGGTGACCCTGAAGGATATCTTTCTGGTGGGAAGTAGATTACAAACTCCCTCACTGATAGTCCCACAGTGTGGCTTTACAGTCTTCCTGTGATTCAAATGTGGATTCTCTATACATCTCAAGAAGAGGAATGGAGTAAAAAAAAAAAAATAGCTATATAGGCCCTTCAGCAAAACATTGTACCTCCTTGCTAATATTAAAATTAAGTTGGCCATTGACATGATAAATAAATGAGCCTAGGATAAGTATAAACCAACATTAATCATCTTTTGGCATATGTATATATTTATATATGTATGCATGCATGTATCTCTTTTTATATCTATCCATCTATGAATATATTATCTATCTATCTATCTATCTATTATCTATCTATCTATCTATCTATCTATCTATCTATCTATTCTGTCTGTCTGAATAGCTATACTATTTGTCTGTCATCTATCATCTATATCAATCAACTATCTATTTGCTACTTACCTTCCTACCTACATATATGTCCCTACCTACATACTTATCTATCTACTTTTTATCTATATATTATCTATCTATTCTATTGTGATACACAGATCCACCTAGTACATTTTGTCAGTATTTACCCTATATTTACACACTGTCTTAGCCTGACACTGCCAGGATACTTGATCTCCCCGTTTTAAATGGGCAGGATTGCTACAATAAAACGTATCGATCATTTCGTCTGCAAGGCTGTAGAGAAGACCCTTAGCAATGGAAGCTGGGTGGAGAGTGAACTTATACACGTTATGAGACAGGCTTGAAAGTTCCTCGGGCTGCAGGTGATACCTTTGGACTGTTGTCAAAGAGCGAAAATAGGAGCCTGAGGACATCTGTGAAGGGAGCAGAGCAGTGATGGAGAACAGGGGAAGCTGAGAACAAGGGGGCGTGGTAGAGCAAGGGGGCGTGGTAGAGCAAGGGGGCGTGGTAATGGATATCCCATCTCAGCATGGATGTTCTCAATGCAAATACAACAAGAGGAATGGTGTCTCTGAAGCAGGTAATTCTTCCTATCCCTCTTACTCCAACACTCAAACTGCCAACCTGTTTTTATTTCAAACTAGAAAGTTTCTTTTCTTCCTGCTTTTAGCATTTATGTCTGAACACTGGGGTGCTGCAATAATATACTTGGACCATGTCCTAGAAAGAAGACGTGGTAACCCTGGGCCCTTCATCACAAAGACTATTTGGAGATCTTTTATACAGCTAGAAGCACAACATGAGGCATACAGTGTTGCTATGACTAGCTGTTTTATTTATTGGGTATTTACCGTAAGAAACTTGACTTTTTTTTTTTTTTTTTTTGGTAAGTGTCTGTCTATAAAATCAAATAAAAATGATTTTGTTACCAAAGTTACATGAAATCAGAGTCAGTCACTCAAAGGCCTTTGTGGAATCTTCTCTCCATTATCCATCCCTACGGTGACTGAAGAGGACTTTGGTTCTAATGCAGGTTGTTATTTGGGAAATAAGTCAGGAGAAAATCGTTGGCTGAAGTGAGATGATACAGTGTTTTAGGGAATTTGGCCTAAGTCCAGAGCTGGCCTCTGTCACTTTAGGTCTTAGAACACATGGAAGAGGATGGCATAGGTGCACACTGGTGACATCCTACCTTGGTCTCCTTCTTGGAAGAAAAAAGAAATCAAACACAGTGGGAAGGTCTATCTAGAAAAAAGAAAATCACACAAGAGAAGGATAAAATTCTAGGTGAGGGTCCCATTCGTCCATCTTCCTCCTAGGAACCTACATCTGGGGTAATGTTAAGATAGCTTTTTCACCCGGATTTCAGTACAAGCAAGTCTATTCTGACGCAATTTGTACACCCGCACACCTATGTGCACACGCACACGTATGCATCTCTGCCCTCATGTCTAGATAGGGAAGAAAGAAAAGAGAAGACAAACTGAGGGGAGATGCAGTCAAGAAGGCAGCAAAGGGAAACCGAGAAGCTACTGGAAGCAGAGGGCACAAGAAAGACGGAACGAGGAACTATGACAACAGATGAATGTTGGCTGCGGCCTGCCGTGGTTTGAACATGGAATACTCCCATATAAGCTTATATGTTTCAATGCTTGTTTCCACGCTGGTGGCGCTGTACTCGGGAGCATTATGGAGCCATTAGGAAGCGGAGCCTTGGAAGGGGATAACTTCTCAAAGGAAGGGCTTTGAGGGTTTATGGCCTGGCCCCACTTCCGGTTCTCTCTCTCTCTCTCTCTCTCTTTCTCTCTCTCTCTCTCTCTCTCTCTCCTTCTCGTCATGGTGGAATACAATCAGTCCTCTTCCTGCTCCTGTCATCATGCATTCCCTGGCTATCACCATGTCTTCTCCACCCTGCTGGAACTCTCTGTCTCTCCGGGTCTCTGGACCAAAGTTAAGCCTCCCTTCCCTAAATTGCTTTTGGTCACAGCATCAGGAAGAAAACCGGGACAGTCATGAAGCATAGAAGACACGGAGGAAGAATCTCGTCCATCCGTCTTTCTGCCCGTTTGCTGCTTCCTGTTCTCACCGGGCTTTGATTTGCTACTTTGGTAGGAATTGTCACATAGCCCTGGAGTCAAGTAGAGTGAAATCTGGGGAAGAAATACAAGAGGAGAGAACAAGGCAGTGAGAGAAAAGACTGCCCCTGTTCCTTGACTTGGTCCCCTCTTTCACCCCTGCATGGGATGCCGTTCTACCAGCAAGCCCTGAGCGTTTAGCATCCACTGCATGAAAATTGAAATTATTCACCTTTGGAAAAAGATGCATTGGTGACAGAGAAATAAAATGACCGTGTTCATTCATCAGAGGCTGCTCTGCAATGAATTTCCAGCTGTTTAACTTCTAAATAACAACACGTGCTGTAATGAAGGCTGAAGGGTTCTTAAGCTTGGCTCTTGTACTACAAAAAGTGCCGGGATCTGTATTTCTATTAAAGTTGGAGGGAGGCTGTTGATAGCAAGAAATAGCAAATGGTGGCAGTGGTCCTTCATCTGTGTGCACAAGTATTTGAGAAATCAATGACAGGGTATGAAGAAATAAATAAAGACTGGTGTAAAAAGAAAAGACATATTGAAAAAAAGAGGTAGGAATTATGTAAACACTGAGTCCAGATGAAGATGTTCTAAGGGCTCAAGGGCAGTATGCCACACCCCCTCCTAGCAAGAGATACGATGATGAGCTATCAGACCCTATGCCACTGAAAATTCTAACCTAATGATGATGATCTGGCTTCCCAAAGAGCTGTGCTAACAGAGGAGAGAAGATATTTATCAGATCAGGGCCAATGTCTGAGCCATTCAAAGTTAAGCTTCCTTCTGCTGCCGAATTAGACAGTTGGATTTTATGGATTTGTTTTAATATTCTAATTAAAAATCTCCTGTCTTTGAATTAAGGCCTTTAAAACACCTTCTTGTGCCTTTAGGGCTCAGTAAAGAGCTTGCGGTCCAAGCAAGGGGACCTGAGTTCAGACCCCCGGCACCTATGTATAAAGCCAGATGTGGTAGTGTGTGCACACAACCTCAGTGCTGTGGAGCTGGAGGCAGGAGGATATATGGAGCCAACTGACCAGATAGCCTGTTAGAATGGGTTAGTTCCAGACCAGTTAGAGGCCTTGCCTCAAATACTGAAGAAGGCGGAGAGTAATGGAGGAAGACATCTGCTATCTGTCCTATTGGCGGATGCCCCTTCCTGCTCAATGATCATCCTTCATATTTTGACCAATGTAGAACTTTTCATCCACAACTGCTGGTAGGAAATATCACCTGATCGCTTGACCATTTCCTCTTAAATGCCTTCCGCTTCCACTCTGCCCTTGAGCAAACCTAATGTCTCCTTTACAATCTATCTTCTTCTTTCTCTAGTCTCAGTCATAACATCTCTCAAGTCTTCCAAGCGCATCTGTTGGTCTCTCTTTATACAGAACTTGGTACTTTTCTCTACATGATCCGGGATGGGTTACTTCAGCCCCACCCTCCTGCTAGACATAAATGAGTTCTACAAGGGAAGGCAACGTGTCTCCATCTTATCCATGGCCCAACTGTACAGAGTGTACATTTGTGCCCCCCACACAAATGGAAACCTGTGGGAAGGAATGAATCAATGTATTTCTCAGTTTGTCCTGTATATTGTTCTTATTAAGAGGTATAAATATTAGGTGGGGCTATAGAACTGATGTATAAGAAAAGAAAAGTCCATGGAACAGCTGTTGTCTTTCTTCTTATCTTTACTCTTGCCTGACTACCCATACTCAAATCCATACCAGTGAGGACAGGATAGAACCAGGGAAACAGTGGGGCTTCTGATACCTCTGTCTGGTGCCTTGGGAACTTCAAAGGATTCCGACAAGGTCTTTCTTAGAGTCTGGTCCAGGTGGGGGAAACATGGAGAGTTGGGGAGTAGATTGGAGAGGATGAGGCAGCTCCTCAAAGTCCACCAGGAAAGCTGTGGCTTGGCAGAGGGAAAGCAGTGGGAAAAGATGAAGGCTCTGACCAGGAGAAGGCCAGCCTTCCTGTTGGTTGAGACTCAGGCTACCAAGAACTGGCCACACAAACGTTCGAACCTGATCCATCCTTGCCTGACTGTGTGTTTCCACAGAAGGAGTAGAAGTCGGAAGCACTTCAAGGTTCTTGAATGAATTGTGGCTAAGAAGAAGCAAATTATCATTCTTATTACAAGGAACTTGCTCTAGACAGAAACAGACAGTGCAATGCATAATTTCTTCAAAAAAAAAAAAAAAAAGCATGCTGTCACATTAGAAGCCAACTGGCTGTTAGGTCCTCTTAGGTAATTTGGCAGCTGTAGTGCAGCGAATGTTGAGGAAGGTGAGTGTTTTTCCACTCTTCCAGAAGGTTGGAAGCAGAAACAGCAACACTTTTTTTTTTCATCAGTCTTTCAATCCTGTCCATCAAATTATGCTCTCAATTCAATGCAGGACAAAAGCATCCTGAGGACGGTGGAGACAGAGAACAGGGTGAGCATCTGCAAGGCGAGCATCGTGGAAGGGCTGAAGGGAGGCGTGTGCAGGGTCCACGTGAATGCGTAGTCATCAGAAAACGCAGCACATTAAAAAAGACGCAAAATAAACACCAGCCCGTGAACTTCCTCTGTGCCTTCGTTTTTTACTGGCCCAAAGGGAATTTGTGTTTTAACTGCAAGATGTGCTGTCATAGCAGCTTCAGCAGAGCCGAGAGTGCCAGGAAAAGGGGGAGGAGTTTGCTGGACACCCTGTGCTCTGTGACAAACCAGGACATTCTGCAAGCAGCGAAAACTTATACAATAGCTACGTCCATCAAACAGGCCAGCTACTCACGCCAACCGTTAGCACAAGGCAAGCAGGATCTGCTATTATTTGCCAGGGTTTCGGACCAAGGGCATAGCTAGAGGAAGTAGTGGCCTCTAGCCATAGACTTAGCCACAGCAAAGAGATTGGCTATTAATAGTTATGTTTATACCAGGGAGAATTGAAGCCACAGCAGAAGGGGAAACTAGAGACATTACATTTTAGTGGAGCTAATTTTGGAAGAACGGAGCAAATGCCGGGGAAGTGAAGCAGGATAAAGCTATTGAGGAGAGAGCTGCAGAGGAAATAGAATGTGTTCAAAGGTAAATTGATGCATGGCCAGTAGCATACAAGCTACTCGGTCATAAATATCCCAGCAGAGGGAGAGGGAGCCAAGGCAGATTAGAAAGGGAAATCAATGGCCAGAGAAACAGAGGCATTGCAGAACACAAATTTGTGGGAGGATAGGAAAACCAGGACTGACAAGATGTTCTTTCGAGCACTGATGAATGAAAATAGAAATGTGGAAAGACAATTTCTCTGCTGAACAAATAGCTCTGTTTACACTTCCCTCCCGGTGGGACCTGTCAGTCTGTAAATAGTCCTCACTGTGCTTCTGAGTCTGATGTCCACCTCAGTTCTCTGGGTTTGCCTCATGTTTTCTCCTGTGAGCTCTTAACTGAAGGTAGGACACTGCTTTATCTTCAGATGGTAAGATGGAGGGGGTAGGGAGACCCACTTCAGTAAGTTACTGAAGATGTAAGTAATGGCTACCCTGCCTGTTTTCATGCCCTCCTCGTGGGAACAAGAAATAAGAGTGGGGATTCCCAAGTTGTCAGTGACTTAAGTTCAATGCTGGGCCACTGATTTTATTAGTCAGCTTTTTGTTGATGTAACAAAATACCTGAGACAATTAACTTAAAAAGAAGGAAAGGTTTGTTTGGGCTCTTGGTTTCTGAGTCTCCAGCTTAAGCTCACACGGTGCATTATGGCAGAAGCATGGAGAGAAGAGAAGGTCTGTCTGTCTCCTGATGGCAGGAAGAAGGAAAGATGGAGGAGAAAGGGCCACGATCCTATTATCCCCTCCAAGGGAACATGTGCAAAGTAACTAGGCCCAACTCCCAATGGTGCCCTGGATTGGGGATTAAGGTTTCAACACAAGCTTTAGGAGTCGTTAGGACATTCAGGGTCGTTGGACCCACACACTGATGGAAGGACAAGTGGGTCTGTTTGTCTGTCTTGATGAGCCCTCAGACACCCCTCTTGAGTAAGCAAGCTGAAGGCCAGGCCTCCTCCTGTGACTGTACACAAGGAGAGAAGGCACAAGCAGCCGCCAGCATTAAGGCCTGACTCCCCAGTAAGCGAGGCAAAGGGGACTCTGAAAAGTAAACCTGAGAATTGGGAAAAGGAGAGATGACAGCCCAGGGCTAAGGCGCTGGTGAATGTCTCTAGGTAGCCGAGCAAAGGAGGGGAAGGATTATAAACTGTCTTCCAGCTCACAGAACTCAAATACCCTCCCAGAAAACACACAGACCCTGCGGTCACCACCAATAGCAATACTCGTCAGGTTTCGTTTTGATGAAGTTCAGGAATCTAGGCATCCATATTTGCTGGATAGCTCTCTTTTTCTTTCTTTCTCCCACCCCACCCCCATCCCCCACCCCCCACCCCCAGGGAGGATTTTATTTGTTGGTTTGCTTTCTCTTTTTGAGAATTTCATGCCTGAGTGCTCTGTTCACATTGTTTCCAGCCCTCCCTCTCCATCCTCCCAACTCTTCCTATGTGCTCCCCATCCTTACTCAGATTCATGACCTCTTCTTACTTAAGTGTCACTATTACACACACACACACACACACACACACACACACACGCACGCACATGTATGTACACACATATGTATATGTAAATGCAACCTACTGAGTCTGTTGAGCTCATACACGTGCAAGTTAGAACTGACCATTTGGGATTTGATAGCCTGTCATGGAGCTGGTCCCGGGAGGAGGCAGAGTCTCTGTCTTTCAGCAGCTGCTAGTTGCCTGTAGCTCTTAATCCTTTGTTACAAGGACTTGGGAAAATTATTTTTAGTATTTATAGTTATTAAGTCTCTAGTTCCCCATCTAGAGGCCAGGATAGGAACTACTGGATGTAGGGACTCCCATAAGCCCTACTCCTGTGAGTCTTTGCAAGAACTGTGCTGGGAGAAAGATAGCATAATGGCTTACAGTTTCCACATCTTGCCTTCATGATCGAGGTAGGTACGCTCCCTTGTCAAGAAGTCTGATGCCTAAGATCCCAGAACAGAAGCCGAGTCCTGAACCGGTGTGAAGATTAAAGACAGTAAGGTGATTCTCAGATTCCGATGAAGAAAAGACCATCTCTGGTTCTCAGGGCATCGGTGATGGGAATGCAGACAAGGGCTTGACTTAAATGATTTCTTCCCTGACGTGAATGCCATTCCAGAGCCTCATAATGTAATCGTAGGTCTAAATGGGGTTGTTTTACACATAATTAGTTAAAATGAGGTCATGCCGCCCAAAAGTTGGCCCTTAATTCTGTACCTGGTATTCTCACATAAAGGCTGGGTGAAGAAAAAAAAACAGACTGACAGTCACAGCAAGGAGGAAAAGGTCACAGAGAGAGAGAGAGCAGAAGTCAGAAGGGCATAACTACAAGCCAAAGGGTTCTGAGGAACGCTAGGGATCACCAGCAGCTAACCAAGGCAAGGGAGAGGTCTACCATGGAACCTTCAGGTGAGCATGGCCCTTGCTGGGAGCTTGAAATCAAAAGCATGGGCTTCTAGAACTGAGAGAGACCATCTGTTGGTTTTAGCCAATCATGTAGAAGTGTGTTATATACTGGGGCTGTTGACAGAAACTCTGACCATTGAGAAGTGGTGTGCAGAACAGAGTAACTTCAACAATCTGGACAAGGACCTTGAAAGTATAGCTTCCCAGGATGCCCTGTCCTCCATCAACCAACCCAGGTAACCCACACACTGTTGAGGGTAGCAGGGCACATCAGAGGACTTTTATCAAAGTGACTTCTGATTGGATAAGAAGCCTGCTCCTTGAGAGGAATCTGATGCCTGTAGACCTGGATAAAAGCCCTTGGTTCAGGAGATCACAGGTCCAGAGTGAACCCTGCTATTGCTGTCAAACTCCCTTCTGCATATTTAGCTCCATACCTATAGATTTGAGCTTATCAAAATGGGGAGTGCAAGGACCCAAGGGTGTTCAGCTGTGGATGAATCATCCCTATCAACCCTCCCTATCCAAGGCTCAGGGAACACCACAGAAGAGGGGGCAGAAAGAATATAAAAGCTAGCAAGGAGGAAGGGAGTCATACCATGGCTTCTAGACATGATATAACTATTGTACACATGGGTTTGCAGTAGCTACGGCTGTCTACACAAGATAAAGCCTTTCAAGGTTCCAGCATGCATGTGACCAAGCCCCTGGAGATGTCACCATTGGCAGAGGAGCTATCGCCAGTCGGGGGCTGCTGAAGGACTCAGAGCCACTCTCCTTTGGGGATGTGGGTACTGGCAACCTGCACCAACAGGTGCCCTCACACATTTAGCAGAACTAATTAGACTCAGAAGACTTCAGCAAGAAAATATAAACCTAGGAGGGAGACAGGACAGGAGATAGTAGAAGCTGGAGGGAGGAAGGGTGGATAGGATCAAACACATTGTATAAATATATGAAATTCTCAAAGAATAAATACAATTACAATTTAAAATACGTGTGTGTGTGTGTGTGTGTGTGTGTGTATGTGTGTGTATGGTGTGTCTTTGTGCCAGGTGTACATATAAGTGCAGATGCCTGTGGAGGCCAGGAAAGGGTATTGGATTGTCTGAAGCTGGAGTCATAGGGAGTTGTGAGCCACCCAATATGGGTGCTTTGAACTGAACTCAGGTCACCAGAAGGGATAGCATGTACTCTTAACCACGCATCCATCTCTTCAGGCTCATACAAATATTTCTCCAAGTGAGTTGCTGGACAATTTTGATGTGCACGAGGGCTGTATTTTGATGCTCCTTGGCCAGATCCTGGGAGGACAGGGAAGCAGTGGACAGGGGCAGATATGCAAGTGTCTTCTGTGTCCCAGGGACAGTTTCCAGGAGCACTCTCCAGGAGCACTTCCATCCTACCCTAAGCAGTGGGGGCTATAAATGGCTCCTTGTGGCAGGTTGTGAGGAGAGATCAAAGAGACAAAATGATTGCTGGAGTCAGACAGGAAATCAAGGCAATTAAAAATAAACCCTATAGTCAGGCTGGAGAGATGTGTGGGCAGCGGCTTCCAGGCACTCCATGTGTGCTATCTCCACATGCTCCCGGCTACCCCTGCCTCATTCTCTACACAAAGCTACAGCTCTTCTTGCCCTTGTGTGAGGAGGTCCTTTCATCCTCTTGGTCCTTGGCTTCGTGTATCCTGGTGTTTCACTTTATCACTCAAAGTCCTCCATATCTCCGTGTGTGTGTGTGTGTGTGTGTGTGAGTGTGTGTGTGTGTGTGTGTGTGTGTGTGTAAGAGGAAAAGGAGCTTTGTGTACATGTTTAAGTGTATGTGTGTATAGAAGCTACAGATTTATGTTAAAGGTCATTCTCAATTGCTCTCCACCTTGTTTGCTTATTTATTTGTTTTGAGGCATAGTCTCTCACCTAACCCCCAGTTCACCCATGAGACTTGATTGATTGATTGATTGGTTGGTTGGTTGGTTAATTGATTGATTGATTGATTGATTGACTGATTGATTTTGAGACATAGTCTCTCATTCTATCTGAACTTCACTCATGAGACTAGACTTCTGGCTGTCAAGTTCTGGGTAATCCTCCTGCCTCTGCCCACTTAGCACTGGAATTACAGGTGGGTGCCACTGAACCTCCTTTTTCCAAGGCTGCTGGGGATCAGATCTCAGCTCCTGATCGCTATGCATCAAGCACTGCATTCGACTGAGTCTTCTTCCCAACCCGCCTTCCCATTTTCTACAAGGACCTATGACATCGGAGTCTTTCTTCCCTGTCATCTGACTAGGTATTTTTTTATACACATGCCACTTGTAGCTCTCACTCTTCCTGGGACCATGACATCAATTGTCTCATCTAATGGTCCCTATTACCTTCAGTAGCCACCCTATCCTGTGCATTACTTTCTAGAAGGTCCTGGAAAGAACATCTTACATTCATTGGATCTCCCAATGTCTGTAGCCTGACTTTTGATTCTACCATCATCCTGAAGCCATCTTTGCCAAGATGGCTGCCACGTGCAGTGGACGTTCTGTTCCTTATTTTGTTCAACCATATTATGAACTCTAGTACCATCTCTTCCTTTGAAATTCTACTCTTCCTTGACTTAACTGACATTGGGAGCACTCTGTCTAAATTGCCTCACGAACACATAATACATGCTGTCCCAGACAGACATGTAAATCTCCGGTCTTTCTTCTTGTACTCACATCCCACAGAGACTCCTAATTTAACAAGCTCCAATATGAACTATCAGCTCTTCTGTACGATACACTAAGTAAAACTGACAAGTCAGCTCTTTCTCATCTCCTTCTTCCCCCCCCCACCCCTTGCTTCTTTCCTGCTTTGCTGATAATTTAACTAAGGTTTCTTGAAACATCAAGTGTCTAGGTACTTGACCCCAAGTTTGTGAGGATAAATGAGATTTCAGAGGACAGCTGAGGACAAACATAAGTAAATCCATGTCTTCCTGTAACAATAGGAAGAACACTAGAGGTCTTTGGGAGGGATACTGAGGCAGGATGGAAGAGAAAGTGATTATCCAAAGGAAGAGTGAGATTGGTCTGCCAGGAAAGGCTCCTGTGAATAGATGAGACCATTTTCCTCTCAAATCACTGCTGGACTGCTCAAGTCAACACCAATCACCAGGTCACCACCCCACATGGAGCCTGAGATTTTTCCTTAGAGCTACCATTTATATCTATCTAGAGTCCTGTGTGCATCATATGTATGCGAGCATCTCTTGAAATGTATCCCTGCCATTCGGCCTAACTTCCATTACCTCACCAGTTCTAATGGCAGCAGAACAAGGAGGCCATCTACTCTGTTCACCTCTGACTCCCCAGGAGTCGGCAATCTCTGCACTTCCTGGGTGCTTGATCTCTGGCTGTTGGATTCAAGAATGCTCCAGAGGCATCGTCGTTTCACTAAACCCCAGCTCCAACCACATTCTTCCCCTGTTTATGATTCTCCAGCATCCTCCACACAATCGACCGAAGGAGAGGAGCAGGGCAGATGGGTCAGCCAGTAAAGTGCCTGCCTTGGAAGCACAAAGAACTGAGTTTGCTCCCTGGGAACCATGTTTTTCAAAAGCTGGCATGGTGGCAAGCTCTCATCATCAAGGGGACAGAGACAAGAGGGTCTCTAGAGCTTGCTGGGAAAACAGCCCAGTCTCTTCGTTGAGTTCTAAGCTAGGGTCTCCAAAAGTATGATGGGCTGCCGAGATGTCTCAGCAGGTAAAGGCGCTTGCTGCCAAGTTTGATCTCTGGATCTCACTCGATGAAAGAAGAGAACACGTATACTAAAGTATATATGTGCACTACCTAACTCCACATATGTGTTTTTTTAAAAACAAACAAACAAACAAACAGGGAAAATGGTACCTAAAGAGCAATAGCTGAGGTTGTCCTCTGGCCTCCATATGTGCTCACACATAGATGCACACATACACACACACACACACACACACACACAAACACACACACACACCAGCTTTGTTCTCACCAATTTTCCCATTCACTGTTATTTTAGTTACAGGTCTGCCAAGCAGACAAACCACACTCTTTTAAGTCTACATGTCTTTGATTGTTCTGTGCCTTCCTGTGAACGGTGTGCGCCTTCTGATCCTTAAGGCAAACTTGTCTTCATCACTGGAGACTTGGTTCTGGATTCATCTCTCTCTTATGCATCCCGTCTGACCAAATAAGGTTGTGACTTATGCTTGACCCACACTGTTCTCTGGCTCCCTCTGTGTTCATCTCTAATTATGTCTCTGACATATTTACATATTCTCTTACTTCATAAAACTGTGAGCTTTGTGAAGACGGGAAGTCGGAGGACAAGCATCAGCCTAATTAACATGTGGTGTCACTTTGGAGTCGGAGAGAAAACCAGAAGTACAAACAAAGGCAGGCAGATGCCCCTTCCTCCCTCTGCACACTGCTGTCTCTCCGGGAGAAATTACATTTTTGTTTTTCTAGAAGGAGGCAGTCAGGTGTGTGATATATTTAGAAAGATTTCTATTAAAATGGTTGGGATCCTGAAAAAAAAAATATTTGGAGATGTTTAGAGGATACGCTTTAATGATCTGAGGATTCATCGGAACAGAACATTTCATTGCCTCCCTGTTCAAGATCAAAGGGTGCAGGCAAAGGGGCGGAACTCGCAAAGGCACCTTCTGAGCCCACGCTCGGTTGGTTACACACTCTCCGGGTGATATGCACTGTTGAGGCCACAGGGGAAAACGAGGAAGGTGACAGCTGAAAGCCGTGGAGGAGGCTGGGAAACAGTGACGATGCTGTTGGAGGAACAGAGTCTGGACACCTGAAAGAGAACGTTCTTGTTTCAGACACAGCAGCACCTGTGGCTGATGTTGACTTTTCATGATGACCGTTCCTCCCTCAACACTCACCTTCATGACTAGAAGAGCAAGATTAGGAATATTAATCATCTTAGCTAAATCAATCGACCTAAGAAAACACTATAAATTTCAGCAAAACTGAATCCCAATGAACAGGGAGCAAACACATTTGGAGTAGCCACACAAACGCAGGTGGCCCAGTGCGTATCCTTAAGAAGAAAGCAGTCAGCCTCTGTAGATATTAATTAGTGGGGTTTTAGCCTTGGGCTAATGCCTCTTCTGGAAACTTCATAAAAGGAATTTAGTTCTAAAGGAGAGACATTAGAGAACCTGGCATTGCTGGCACAAACACTTGCAACCAGCGGGCACTCAGCCACTCAGGAGTTGAAGGTAGGAAGATCGGAAGTTTGAAGTTGTCTTCATCTAAATAGCAAGTTCGAGACCAGCCAGAGCTATATGAGACCCTCCTTTTTATTTTTTATTTTTCAAAGTAAAAATAAAGGATGACGATTTTTAGTTTTAACAATTGGCTATTTTAATTGGCTTTTAAGTAATTACAAAGTAAAGCAGCTTTGTCTTGATTTCAGATGCTTGACACCCGTTCAGAAAATTTAAAAAACAGGGCTCAGACACAGGTTAGTTAGCAAAGTATTGGCTTTGCCATCAGAAGAACCTGAGTTTGATTTCTAGGATCCATGTTAAAGAGAAAGCTGGTTGTGGTGGCACACACCTGTGACACCAGACCTGGGGACATGGATCCCTGAAGCTTGCTGCCCCACCAGCCTAACCTATGTAGTCAACTTTGGTTTCAGGAGAGATAGTATCTCAAGATTAATAAATAACCAAACCAAACAAACAAAAAAGACATATCATGTGGATGGCTCCCGGGGAACAATATCTGAGATTTTCCTTTGGTTTTTGAAAACACACACCACTAAAGAAAAGAGCGAATGCCTTCAGAAAGAAGACGGTGATGCTAATGTCACATGACCATGCGAGAGGCCGACATGCTGATAGATGACTAACTAATATTCCCAGGAAACGTAATGAGAGCCATACTCAGGCATAGTCTTCAATCTGTTTCATGTCCCTGTCCGTGCACAGCCAGATGATTATAAGTTGGTCATCCATTGTTGAAGAATAAAAGGCAGGATGATAGAAGAATAAAGAAAGCTCGTAGGGGAAGGCTTTCCCTACAAGTCCTAAAAGCCAATTATGGAAACTTGGAGGAGTGATCGGAATGCAGAAGACCTGGCAGCAAGCGGGAAGACTCAGCTCTCTTCTACTGAGAACTTGGCTCTCGTGAGTGGCCCTGGGGAGACAGGCGTTGCGTTTTAGGGAGGCATGCAGAGAAACAACGGCTACCTATCACCCTTCTTGCCAGCATCTTTCACAAACAGCACACAGCAGTAGTTCAGCTGAACAGCAGATGACCATAAAGCACTCAGAGCTAAGTGAGCTCTCTGAGCAGAGACAAGAACCCTGGAGGCACCTGACAAACATAATGGTGGAATATATATTTTTTTAACTTCTTGTTTTTCCCTCTTGACTGAAATCACCCCTTCTAGTCGCATGCTTGTAGTTGATAGGGATTTAGCAGAAGAACACAGAGGAGAAGGAGAAGGAGAAGGAGAAGGAGGAGGAGGAGGAGGAGGAGGAAGAGGAGGAGAAGGAGAAGGAGAAGGAGAAGGAGAAGAAGAAAGAGGAGGAGGAGAAGGAGAGGAGGAGGAGTTGGTGATGGAGGAGAAGGAGGAGGAGGAGGAGAAGGAGAAGGAGAAGGAGAAGGAGAAGGAGAAGGAGAAGGAGAAGGAGAAGGAGAAGGAGAAGGAGAAGGAGAAGGAGAAGGAGGAGGAGGAGGAGGAGGAGGAGAAGGTAAAGGTGTTGCTGAGGTACTTCTTGTCCATTCTTCAAAAGGTCGCTGAAGGGCCAGCGAGAGGGCTCCAGGGACAAAGTGCTTGCCGCACAAGCCAGTCAACCTGAGTTTAGTCCCCAGAACCTACGTAAAAAAGTAGGATGTGGTGAACCCATGTGTAACCCCAGCACTCTTACAGGGAGATGAGACAGAAGTCTGTCCTAGGAACTCCTAAGCCTGGAGCATGCAGTGAAGCAGAAACAAGAGAGGACCTGTCTCAAAACAGGGAAGGAGGGGAAAATGACTCCAGAAATACTTCCTTTCATATTCATACACAAGCCATGGCACACACATGTCTACACTCACACACATACAGTAATAATGATAATAATTTAGTTTAAGTTTAAAATGGGTGGCTGAAGTAGGAGCCAGGGATTCCATATCCCAGCGTAAAGACCCAGGAGTGCGTGTCTTACTGTCCTGTAGGAGGCTCTGTATTTTGGGTCCTTGGATGTTCCTCAGACTCAACCTCTGATCACCCAAGCTCAGATTGCCAATGTTTTTTCAGAGGGACTTGGACTTTCCTGGTGTCCATGACTCAGCTAGTTCTCCCTTCCCTTGGAAGACTTCTCTGGTTCCTGTGGTCTGAGTGCAGCCCAAGCTCTGGGTACTTCCTCTCCATCTCCTGTTTCCTCCTCCTTCCTTTTCTTTCTTTCCGCCTCCCATCCTCCCTTCCTCCTTCATCTCATCCTTCCCTCTTTCCTAATACTACATCCTTGAGCAAGCACGGATTTAAGTGGGAACTCAGTTCCGACTGAGTTGTCTTAGACACCAGAGACCCAATAGTAGACAGGACCCCGGGTTTCCTGGAGAGTCTGTGGGAAGATATTCAGAACTCTAAAGGCACCTGGAATCACAAACAACATAATTTTGATGATAAAATGTCTGTGATGAAAATGAAGTGGATTGCATCACCATCCAGGAGAACCAGTTCCTTTGCGGGTGGAAGAGAAAGAGAAGCTCTCTGGGGTGATGGTGGTTAAGCTGAGATCATGGCAACCCAAAGAAACAGCAAATGGAAAGATGTAGCGGATGAGCAGTAGGTGCATTTGCAAAGGCTCTAAGAGGGGCTCTTGGGTGTTTCATGAGCAGAAACCAAGGTCGCGGTCCTCAAGTGGATGATGTCAGTAAACTTAAGGTAAAGTAGAAGAGGGAGGCAGGCGCCTGGTCTCAAGCACTGGGATTTACACACACGAGCCACCATGTCTTGCTTCTATGGGTCCTGGGGATTCGAACCTAGATTGCCTTTCTTGCATGCCAGCAGTTTACCTATCAGTAGCATCTTCCTGCCACTAACAGTCACAGTCATCCCTATGGAATGAGAGTCATCTGTGATCCCTGTATCACCTTCCCAGTGCGTTCAGTTTCTCCTTTCCTTCCTCAGGCCAGCTGAACTTCTTCTGCTTCCCACTGCCTCCAACGCTCTTTAGAGTCATCCCTTGGTATCCATGAAGGATTCCTTTCCGAATTCCTGAAGACGCCAAAATCCACACACACTCAAGTTCCTTTCCTAAAACCGCATACTATTTACCTAGCAACTACACACCCCTCCCACGAACATTAACACACCTCTGCATTCTAGGCATGCCCAACACATTGCAATCTTGTGTAAATGGTTATTGTGGCTTAGGGAGTAATAACAAGAAGGGCATAAAATGTCTGTGCATCTTCAGTGTTTTCTTCTTCTGGTAAATTCTCCAAGCAAAGTTGATTAAATCTAAGTTTGTGGAGCCCATGGGTAGAAATGACCAGCTCTTAATAGTCTCCTGACTTATCCGTGGTCTCTGCATGTCACCCAGGTAGTCTTTTTTTCAAAAACAGTGATGTGATGCTGGTAACAATGACTGAGTGGGTAAGTGACCATATGAGTCTCTCTGAGGCGAATACACACACGTCCTTTCTAGGTAGCAACAGCCTTCTTGACCATTGAGTATTGTCAATAAGTCTCTGTGCTTAGAAAATAAATCTAAAGTCACTGCCCTTTCTCATATCTTTCTGCATAAGACCCTTTATTTTCCCAACAAGCCCCTTTGTCTGTAATCACTTCTTGGTTCTGGAACATTCTCTACCTTTCTCATCTCTCTGTCTTCTCATGATCTTTCTTCTGTTTACACTGCTCCATTCTCTGGGCAGAATGTTCTTCTTTTAAACCTCAGCGCAAAGGAATCCTCTTCTGTAGGCCCAAGTGGTCCATTGTCGGTACATTTTCACTTGGGACTCTGAACTTCAGATCATCAGCCCTTCTTGTTTGGGTCATGAATAGTTGGGTCCCCATGAGCCTTTCAAGAGTGGAAATGAATTCTTTACTTCCAAGGCCTGATACCATATCTAGCATAAAGTGCACAGAAAGTATCCATAAAATAGATCAACCAATGTGCTCTCTTGTCCCTCCCTCCCTCCCTCTCTCCATTTTATATTTATTTTGCTAGCCAACTTCATCTTGCAAGCATATAACAAAACAATAAATACAATGATGCGAAATTGCAAGCCCATGCCGCTTCATGGTCCCCGTGGGTTCTTCCTCTATCACAGCTTTAAATGAAGGGGGGGGGAGCTGCTCACTGTGAGCTATCTCAGCACAGTAGCTATGTCTGAGATCTAAACTGCATTTAGGCCAAAGGGTTTCACTTTTCCAGTCTTCCACCAGCACGGCTGAAACAGAAACGTGTACACATTGCTTTGAATATAGGCTGTTTTCTCTTTGTTCAGGGAGTGCTGATTTACTTTAGAACGAGTCAATGATAATTCCTCTTAGCTTAGAATCAAACTGAATAGCTATGCCCTAGAAAGATGCTAGAGGGCTTGAACCCTTTGCTTTTACCGGCACAGAAAAGATGCTAACAGGAAAATTGTTCTTGATGTGACTGTGCTTGGAAGCTTAGCCGGAGTCAGTAATATCTATGAGGGAGATGTTGGCCTGGGACAGAAACTTGCCCACCACCATCCTAAAAGCAGAACACAGACTGAAGGCAGCTGCCAGGCTGAGCACTGAGCTGTGTTGTATTACCCCACGGCCAACCAAGCACACAGAACAGCTTTGTCCCCACACATACGCTGTTCACTTGGATTGCTTGCCTATGCCCATCTTTGCCAGACAGCAGAGAGACAGCTACCTGGGAGATGTTGCTATATGGTAAAACGCAAGGTGCCCAGCTTCTGGGTCATACCAGTCCCTTACCTACCAGTTTTTATTTTGTCATCTGGAAAAAGCAGGGCGTTCAAGTGGAGGAGAGGCAGCTCTGTAAGTTCAGGAGAACTGAAGACGGCTGACAAGGGGGCGTGGTGCCTGTCAGAGAAGGCTGCACAGAAGCAGTAGGCTATAAGCAGTACCTGAAAGAATGCACAAGGGTTGCGAAAGAAGAGCTGCAGGGCTGGGGGTGGGTGGGGGAAGAAGCACCAAAATGGGTTATTAATGTACAGATGAAGAAGGAAGGAAAGCGAGTAAGCCAACTGGATAGGAGAGCAGAGTCCTATTAGATCTACAGCTTAAATCTTTTGTCGCCTAGCATGGAGTATGTTCCTACTATAGCTGGGGGACCTAAGAAGAGGAAAAATGACAAATTTCACATCTCCAAAGACTACCATAATCAGTGAGGAAACCATACTTGTACACAAAGCCAAAGCATCGTCAAGTATGCGGTGGTCAGAGCCAGTGTGTGCCTGAAGCTTTCCATTCATGTCGCCAGCCTTATTAGTTGAGGTACCAGATGCCAGTGTGGATACCACGGAGTTGTACAGAGCTGTGGCACTGGGTTACCAGGGTCTTTCTGTTCATATCTTCTTGAGGGAAAGAATTCAATCGACAGACACAATTTAAGTAGAAGTTTGTCAAAGCACAAAATCTCTAGGGAGAGATGGGAGGCGATTGTCCCCAGAGAGGGTAGCAGCACAGTGGGGTCTGTACCATTGATTTAACTTTATATATTTGTGAGTGGTTATTTTTATTTGTGTAGGTGTGTGTATATGCAGATGAGGAGTTTAGGGAGGGTAAATGTATGTGAAGATGCATTCACAGGCCAGAGGTCAGCTTTAGTTGCTGGGCCTTAAGCACCCGCCATGTTGGGTTTTCAGATGGTCACTTACTCAGACCTGTGACTCCTTGCTGTGACTCCTAGACTGACTGGCTCACAAGTCCCCAGAGTCTTTCCTGCCTTGGCCTGCACAGCACTTGGAGTATAACAATACAATACCACATCTGGATTTCTATTTTGTTGCTGGGGCCCAAACTCCAGTCCTCTTGCTTACAAGACAAGGACTCTACTGACAGAGCTACGTCGCAATTCCACGTGTCACTGTTTTATTAAAATTTGTAATCAAGGTTGTGAGGTGAGAAGCTTATTCCTGTGATTGGACGGCTCTTTTTCATTCCTAAGTTAAGATCGATCGATTGTATCTTTAGAATAACCAGCTGTCATCTAGAAAATCCCACATGGGCAACAGGGCCAAGGGAGTTACCTAGACATCAATCTAAGTGCTATTATTATTGTATCCAAGTCAGAGTCTTTTGAGGATTCAGATCCTTTGCTAATACACATACATCACAATTACAAAAGATCCTCAGTGCCTTAGGTTCTGATCTAATGGACCCCTAACTGTAGCTTCAAGAACTTTAACCCCGGAGTCTGCTGACTACCAGGAGACATGGCTGCCCAGATGCCGCTGAGGTTTTCTTGGTCACCTCATATGTACCTTCTCATCTGTCCAGTATCATAAGGACTGCTAGAAACTCAATCCAAGAAATTAGTTGGTCACTAGGGTTCTTCTCTTCCCCTCTAAAAACATTCTAGAAAATCACAAAGTATCTGGGAATTACCTTTGCCCAGGATGCTCTCTCCAGGTTAGGAGATCATGAAACCGCATTAATTTACACTGGCAACAGCCTAAGGAGGGCAACCGCAAAAGTTAACACACAAACTTGTGCCCTCAGTAGAGTCAACAAGAATGCATGCAGTAAACAAAGGCTAGGGAAACAAATGACCTGCGGTGGCTTCTGCTACATTCTCTTCCTACCTCTCTCTGTTTTCACTGATGACCATTCAGTCACCATGTTTGGAATCTGTCCTGTTCTGTGTACTGCCTGAAGCTGGGTTCCTGTCATACAATCATAATTGCCTTAGTCTCTTGCCTCAATGTGATGAGGGCTTCCAAACATAGCTTCCCAACCACCATCCCCTCAAAAAAAATTCTCCTTTTCTCCTAATAGACTGATATTTCTAAACCATATTTTTAGTCATTACATTCTTGTGGTTCATAATTTCCTAATCATCTTGTACATATACATATATATTAGAACATATTCTAATATATTAGAATAACTATATTTTATAGAGAAATATATACATATATGCATATGTATTAGACTAACTTCCATGTTCCTCAGTCTGGTTCCCACTTCCCTCTTTAGCATCGTTTATCATCATCCCTCTTGCCATTACATCACTTCTACAGTCTTCAGAGTACATCCGTGTCGGCCTCACAGCTTCTATCCACCTTCCACCAAGAACATGAAATGACCCAAATAAAAACACACATATACTGATGTCACTTCTGTAACTTCCAACAAACCTGCTTTCTAGTAGATATCTATAAGTGTTAATTTCTCATTATTCTTTCTTTGCTCTCAACATTCCAGGTACCCAGGTTCCCCCTTCTAGTTGGAAAGGTTGTTGAGTTTGAGTTTTCCATGTTGGTCAAATGTTCAACTATGTTGTGTCTTTACTTTATCATTGGTAAAATAGCAAGTCTATCTCTCCCACTCATGTGTCTCAGAAGGTTACTGAGAAATGGCATAAAGTAGTATGCTCAACACAAACCACAATAAACTTTCAATGAGTACTAGAAATTACCATTAATATTATTTTTGCTAATTTTCTATCGACTTCTCAAAAAAGATAGCATTTCAATACTAAGAGTTATGAACTTAATAATATTTTGTGAACACCTGCAGAATCCCACAAACTCAGCTAGGCACTGAGGAGTAAAAATGAAGAAAGTTGTCACTGTTTTCAAGAGCATTAGAATGCAGACTTCTATGATACTAAACGTAACTGTATATCACTTCAGTATAACTTACCAAAATTATCTGTTTATATGGCACCTTCTCAGTGAGATCACATGATCACTGAAGGCAGAAATGAATATATTAACTTTCTTTCTTTCTTTTTTTTTTTTTTTTTTTTTTTTTTTTTTTTTTTTTTTTTTTTTTTAGAATTATTGTATTTATTTGTAAATCGGGGAAAGGGAGTCTACCCTGGTACCCATGTAGAAGTCAGAGGACAACTTCTGGAAATTGGTTCTCTGTCTCCATGACATAAGTCAAGGGGACCAAACTTAGGTCATCAGGCTTTGTGGCACATTCCTTTACACACTGAGTCATCTCTCAAGTGTGGGGGGGTAGAAAGGGTTCTAATTAGGGTCACTCTTGATGAAGCACTGTGACCAAAACATCTTGGGGAGGAAAGGGTTTTTGTTTTGTTTTATTTGTTTTGCTTACACTTCCACATCATTGCTCATCATCAAAGGACATCAGGACAGGAACTCAAGCAGGGCAGAAACATGAAGGCAGGAGCTGATGCAGAGGCCATGGAAGAATGCTGCTTACTGACTTGCTCCTCATGGCTTACTCAGCCTGCTTTCTTATAGAAGCCAGGAGCACCAGCCCAGGGATGGCACCTCACACAATGGGCGGGGTCCTTCCCATCAAGCACTGATTGGAAAGTGTCCTACAACCCAATCTTATGGAAACATTTTCTCAATCAAGAGTCCTTCCTCACAGATTACTACAGCCTGTGTTATGTTGACATAAAACTAGCCAACACAGGTAGGTCTAGATTCACTTTGGCAAGTACACTTCCACATGGCAAGTTTCCAATTAGTACTTGTCAAGTTGAAGAAATACACAGTTTTTTCTTACCTAACTCTTGGTCAATATTCTGCAGATACATCCCAAATTCATCAAAATCAATCTCGTTTTATTCTAAACTTGTCCTTTTTATGTCTGCTGTGCTGAAAAAAAAATTAAAGCATTATTGTGTTTTCTATAAGTTCTGGTCTTATATGTGTGAAAACTTTATAAGTTATGTTCTAGCACCTTAGATATTGCAAATGGAACATTTATTTTCCCTAGCTTTCCTGGCAAAGTCCATAAAATAAGCATAATCATTGAGTTCTCCTCAATACGTTTCAATGATAGGCCTGCACTTTGGACCAATTTCAGCAAAGATCACCAAAATGTTAAGCCATCTATCAATCCATCCATCCATCATACATCCTTCCATCACCTATTAATTCATCTTTCCATCCACCCATCTATCTATTCATCCATTATCCATCTATATATCTATCCATTATCCATCCATCCATCATCCATCAATCTGTCCATCCATCTATCCATTCAGCTACCTTTCTCATCCTCTCTTTTCCCATTCATCCAACCATTGATCAATCTATCCATCTAACTTCTATTCATTCACTAATATCAACTATGCTTAATTCTATTATTTGAATAGCATTGCACTCTGAACTCTTGTACACTACAGCTATTTCTTTAAAAATTTCCACCATTAAATATAGACATAGGGCGCTGGAGGATATCTTAGCCAATAAGAGCACTGACTTCTCATCCAAAAGTCCAAATTTCTTTCCCAGCACCCAAACCCTGCCCACAACTGTCTGTAACTCTAGTTTCAGAGAATCTAATACCCTCTTCTGAACTCTGTAGGCTTTGTACACACATGTAGCATACATGAACTCATGGAGACATACACACACGTATACATAACAATAAACTAAAAAAGTAAATGTGAAAGTGAGAGTAAAGAAGAAGATAACATTAATATTAATATCTACTTTCTTAACGCATGTTATTCACATTTAATCTAAGCAGAAACTTTTTAGCAGAGTTGAAATTAAATATGCCGTATTTCTGGGTAAGATTGCTTTTTAAGGAGACCATAATGTTTTTAATTGCTTTGAGAAAGCAAACATGAGTGAACAGATATGCTCTAGTAATTTAATGAAGCTAGAACCTTGGGACCTCAGGAACAAATGGAGAGAAACAATCATATGGTTCTAAGTTAAACAGTGAATTCCCCACTGCTCACTTGGCAAATTTTAATCATTACTAGAGCCAAGTGTGCTAATAACATTAATAAATCCAACCCCCCAAATCGAATTTAATTGACTTGGAATAATTGCGAAGAGTACCAGTCATATAGTAAAAGGGAAAGTGCTTACTGAACTCTTTCTGTGGTTGTACTCTAGCAGAAGAAAGGCAGCAAGAATTGCTTCCTTCCCTTACAAAAGGTACTTTAAGTTTCTGATTATATGTGTATCTATGTGTGTATGTGCATCTAAGTGAAAATGCCTGTGCAGGCCAGAACCTCTTCTGTCAGATCTCCAGGAGCTGAAATTATGGGTGCTGTGAACTGCACAACCTTGATTGCTGGGAGCTGAACCCAGGTCCTCTGTGAGGGAATCACACATTCACAGTTTCTAAATCCTCTAATGCCTGAGCCTCCGTTCCTTCTAAGAAGACACTACAAGAGTAGTTCACCACCATATTTCAAGGTGTTCAAGTCTCCCAAAGTCTGATCTCTTTCAAATAAAAAAGAACAAAATTCAGTCCTCTGTATGGTTTTTTTCCCAAATAGTTACAGAGTTGTACCTGCTTAACAAGGCATGGACCAGCAGCAGGCCTGACAGCCAAGGAATCTCAAGGGCAATACAAAGATCTGATATGGTCTGTGAGGACAAGGAAGAAACTATACAATCATTCTCATGTGAGCCAAAGAGCCTGAGCGTATCAACACTCCTGTGAGCCAGATTAGCTCCATTGTGCTATACAAGTTTACATGGTCAAATAGTATAGTCATGAGTATGTGTGTGTGTGTGTGTGTGTGTGTGTGTGTGTGTGTTATGCTGTGTGTACGTCTATGTGTGTATGTGTGTGTGGTGTGTGTGAATGTGTATGTGTGATACGTGTGTGAATATGTATGGGTGATGTGTGTATGATGTATATGTGTGTGTATGTATGTCTGTGTAGCGTGTCTGTGTGTATGGTATATATGTATGTGTGAATGTGTCTGTGTATGTGCGCGTGCACACATGTACATGTGCATGTGTGTGAGAGTGTGTATATGTATGTATGGCCAGAGGTTGACACTGAATATCTTTTTTTGTTGCTCTTTGATTTATTTTTTAGAGACAGGATCTCTCACTAAACCTGGAGCTAGGCTGCCTGTCCTGCAAGCCCTTGATTTTGTCCTGTGTCTCCCCATCTCTAGCTCTGGGATTACAGATATGCACAGCTGGGTGCCAAGGACTTGAACTCAAGTCCTTACATTTGCACAGCAAGCCCTTGACCTGCTGAGCCATCTTGTCAACCCCTCTATTTCTCTTTGAGATTATGTTTTCCTTTTGAAGAGTGAACTTGGGGGCCTCACATGTGCTACGCCTGTGCTTTAACACCGGGCTACACTCCATGCCATTTACTCGGTCTATTTCTGTAAGAATTATCAGGAAGTCGGAAGAGGTAGGGCAATTATTGGACCTCTGCCTTCCTTCTGCGGGCTGCGGCCCCTTGTCCAGATCCCTCTGCGGAATCTATATAAATTGTCTAATGCCAAGCGGCTGATGACATCACTGCAGACAGGCTTGCTCTCTCTAGGCTGCAACCGTTTCCAGATGTTTCTCAGGGAGCAGGCCATGAGCCTCCCATGGCATGTGCTGTCTGCCTCCCTTCCAGAAGCCGCAGCGCACAAACTCAGCAGCAATGTCTGCAGCGACTGCCTTCCACGGAACCCTTTGTTGCATGTGTCTCATCTTCAGATATGAAGTCGCTGGCACGTGGGACCTCCTCTGTGGAGGTCCTTATGGAGATGTATTAAAGGACGGCCCGCACACACTTCCGGTGGCTCTTTCCCGACAGATACCACTCCCTGTTGCTGATTATTCATTGTTTCTCAAGACTCCCCAAGGCTTTCTCGTTCCACTGAAGAACGTAAATACTGTCTTTTGTTAGCTCCTCTATTGATTTTGCTCCCTCAGTTTGAATTCTCTGTCTTGCCAATTACATATTCTAGAACGATCTAACTGAGGACTCATCAGCTCAATCTTTGCAGGCCTCCCATCTGTCATCCAGAAGCAGCCATCTGCCTGAAGGGGACAAGGGGACAAGGAGCCAGACTGCTAGGCATCAACCGTCAGGAACCTCTGAGAGACCATTTATACCAGGACAGCTTTTCAGTTCAGAATGAAAGTAGCTGCCATTAATTGGGTCTCAACCAGTGTGTCTCACTCACTGTCCTGATTATTTATTTTTTTCATCAACCCTGGAAACTCCAAACTAAGGATTTCAGGGAGTAAACTGATGCTTTTTTAGTTCCAAGAATGATACAGCCTGATACACAACGTTTCATAGAGTACACGCATGCTGCTGGAAACAGTGAGGACCAAGTCAGTCCTCATCAAACCTGCCTGGGTTGTTGTGAGGCAACAGAGGAGATCTTCTAAGACATAACAAAAAGTAATCTCCAGAATGATGGGAGAGGACAATGGTGACTGTGGGAAATCTTTCCTTTTCAAGCATTTACTTAGCTCAAAATAAAAATATCCCCAGTTGGGAAATGGTTCTCCAAAATAATAGTAAAGAATAGCTCCCAAGAGAGACTCACTTTTAACTATTAAGGCACACACTTCTTAGCCCGGAGTGCCCAGTGTCAGTGGAAGGACAGAGTTGGGATGCGTAGAGAGAGGTAAGTATGCATGCCTGCAAAGCTTGTCTGGTGGAATACTGGGACCTTTGAAAACGCGTATATCCAGTGACACAGTAATATAACGTCTGGGTAAAATTCTAAAAATATATCCCGAAATGGATAAAATCTTAATGCGGAGATGTTCTCCGCGGGCGTATTCATTATCACGCAAAGCAGAAAAATTGGATTAATATTCACGATTAGGAATTGCTAAGAAAGAAACAGTGAGTGGGGGAATTCTAAACATAGAAAAATGTGTCTATACAAGTACTCAGAGAAACAAAACCAAATGGATGAAGATGGCTGGTACTGTTGTACTGTGAATGAACCAGTACAAAGGTAGATAGTTCCTTCTTTGTGGTAAGTGGTTGACAAAAACAGCTGGACGTGCCATGGTCATCAGATTCCTGAACTCACAGCAGCAGGAGTTTCCAGCGCAAAACCTGTACAAGAACTAACTGGTGGGCATTCAAGTATAGCTAGGCAAGGGGCGCGTGAACCTCTCCGCCCCTAGCTGAGCCGCAGTTAACGGCTATTGGGGAGGTGTCATTTTTCTTCAGTTTTTTTAGCCATTGGTAATTTGCTCACAATCCAGGAAAATAACCCCACATCCATTACCCTTTGCAGCCCACTAGAAGTAAGTCTCCTTAGTTCTGTGAGGTGTTTTGAAAAGAAGATGTGAAAGGAGGAGGCGGGAGAGGTCTTAGGAAGAAGTAGGGGGTCTTAGAAGGAAGTGGGATGGAGAAAAGGGGAGAATTATGACTGGGGAAGATAAAAATACATTATAATCATGTAGGAGGTTGTCAACATATTTATGTAAATAAAATTATTTTAAAAGAAAAATAAAGGGGCTGAAGAGATGGCTCAGTGGTTACAGTACATATCGCTCTTTCAAAGGACCCAAATTTGGTTCTCAGCACCCATGTTGGGTGGCTCACAACTGCATGTAACTCCAGCTCAGAGAGCACAAGCCACATTTGCATCTGTAGGGCACCTGTGCTCATGTGCACACATCTGTATACACACACACACACACACACATATACATGCAATTTAAAAAATAAATT
The DNA here is from genome assembly GCA_902729485.2 of Mus minutoides. NCBI lineage: Eukaryota > Metazoa > Chordata > Mammalia > Rodentia > Muridae > Mus > Mus minutoides. The sequence continues at coordinate 692,726 of LR750240.1, forward strand.
AAAAAAAAGTCAGTTTTAAAGGATTACAAAATCTTTCTCAGAACATGATCTGGGGAAAAGATATATATATATATATATATACATATATATATATATATATATATATATATATATATATATATATATATATATATATATATATATATATGCAACCTGAGAAGTATGGCTTCTCCCCTGCTCTAATGGAGATCTTAGAATTTCAACCCATTTACAGACTCAAAAGCTTGATTAGCTAAAATCTTCATTTATAAAATTAAGATGATCTTTCTTGGCTTAATTCACCACAGCGCTTCCTTTTGTTCCCAGAGAACTATAAGCTTGAAGGCAGAAATTCAAGCACACACACACACACACACACACACACACACACACACACACACACACACAGCCCGTGTAAGCAGTAAGTATAGCTCCCCTAGAAAAGGAACTGAACAAACATTGCCTTCTCAGATCCCAAGACACCGATTCTTAGGACATTCTAGAATTATCCTCTGTTGAATAAAAATAACCAGAGTCCTGATTACACACTCACACTCAGGATTATCAGAAATCTTAAGGAGTACTCTTCATATCTTCCAGTGTTTTCCATAGTTGCCGAATCAGAAGGTTTAGCTGAACTAATATTGCATAATAACACAGCTCTTCAAGCTGGCTTGCAGAAGTTCTCAGAGAGGATTTTACTAATGGCATTTTGGTGGTGAAATGGAACCAGAAGAGTGCCACAGTCATGCTTTGAGTGTTGAAAAACCTACCCTTATTTAGACATTTCTCTCTGAAGCCCCGGAATGAGATACTTTCCCGTGACTGTGGGTGACCATTTTTGTAAAGTATAATATTCATTTATAGAGTCTACATGTCTAACAACACTGTCTGTGGCTTCTATAGTATAGATATACATATTTATCAAAGATGAATGCTGGTAATTCTTTCTCTTAGTTTGTGCCATTCTGATTCATTCTCTTAACAGCGGTCTTAAAATTTTTCATATGATGTCTAACCTTTTCCCTAAAGTTTTGGTGTTTTAAGGCATTTTTTTAAAGGTCATAAGGGTATTCTTCTCTGTTATAGATTTTTGTGTATTTATTCATTTGTGTGTGTGTGTGTGTGTGTGTGTGTGTGTGTTTGCATTTGGTCACAAGTCCCATGTCACAAAATAGTGCTTTGGTAATACTTATGAGATTTATGAAGACTGCCCATGTTGGACCCATATATCAGATGGTGGAATGTCTCTTGTAGGAAGGAAGGAATCCATTGCTAACTTGGCTTCTCAAATACAAAGAGAAGGGAACAGAAGACCACTCTCCTTTGCACCAGAAGAGAATGACAACCACCGTATCTGGGCTTACACTGGGGATTTCCAAATTATTGGTTTGATTAAATGAATCTTCATAACTCTGGTCAAAACTTTAAATGGATATTTTTAAGGAAATATAAGATGAAATATAGACAGAAAACCAAGCCTCCCCTCCTCTGAAGCTAATCCCTGAGAGACATCATAGTCAACAAAATCAATGATGGTGGTGACTGTCGCAATGTGTCCCTCAAAAACCAGTTCTGGGGCTTGAGAGGTCAACAGCTAAGAGAAATTGCTACTCATCCAGAGAACTTGTGTTCAGTTCCCAGCACCCCATCTGTGGGCTCACAACCACATTTAACTTGAATTTTTATGGAATCTTAGATTCTCTTTTGATTTCTAGGGGACCCTGCATGTTTGTGCACACACACACACACACACACACACACACACACACACATGCACATACATACATACATACATACACACAAATAAATTAATGTAATAAAACTGGTAAAATAAAAAGTCTTACCAATCTTATACATTTTTAATATAGTCATTCAACCTTTCCCCTTTTTCCCTGAAATATGTGGGAAGTCATTGTCCCTCTCTGATGTCCACTACTTGTCAAAAGTTTATGATATTCAGAATGTTTTCTCCCAGCAAAGGACAATGGGGCCTTGTCAGGGTTCTGACCCAACATTCAGGTACTGAGGTGGGGAGCAGAGTAGGTGGACTAGGGGCTGATGACCTCTGGCCTATAGCTTTCTCTTACTGTTTTGGGGCCCAGAAGCTAATGGCCTCTAGCAATCAAGTCCAGCTAATAGCAGTAGGGGATTAGGAAAAGAAACTTAATTACTCGAGCTCTTTACTCTTTAACTCAGGGGTCTCTTGTTGGCCAGGCAAGAAGCTCAGAGCTCAGTAACTCTTCATGAGCCAGAGAAAAGGAAAAAGGATAAAGAGAAAATCAAGAATACACATGCAGAGTCTTGGCCAGGTTCAACCATCAGTTTCATCAATTTCACAAACGTACATTCATACTTATATCAGACACATAGACCTATATATGTACATATATATACATTTGATGGATAGAGCAGTGCCCCAACAGCTACACTTTATTTTCTTCACCCAGTTTTTTTTATACCTTCTTAAATAAAAGTTCTTTACAAAATTGCATCATAGATAAAATGTTACACAAAGGGGAGTTACGGAAGGATGCCCATAGTAAGTTCTAAGCAGTGTTTCATTCTATAAGCTCATTACAAGTTCAAAGCAACAGTTTCACAGGGCCTGGCTTTATCATAGTGCACACCTGTGGCCTCATCCTTGGACTTGACTTAGAATGAATAATTTTTGGTTTTGTTTGTTTGTTTGTTTTTTATTAAAAGTCTGCCCGCGTCTACTTTCCTTTTTACTGCAATTTATGTAAGTTCATTGTACTTCTTATTATGCAACCTTTACTTACTGTTCTATGAGGAGGGGCACACTCTAGTCTTGATTCTATATCTTTCTAGCAAAATGACTGAAACTGTCTCTTTAAATATTCTTCCTAAAATTGTTTGAATCAAATCAGGAATTCTATAAAGTCATTAATTCATTTAAACAGCATTACTATATGAAAGTACATCTTCATATTGATTTGTAGTAAATTTACCCAGTAGCATGGGCTAGTGCCTAGGAATCATGAAAGGCCTATCAGCAGCAAGGAGCAATCCTGGGATGAAATCTCTTGGGTCCATGCGTCTCAGAGCACACCCATCCCAGTCATGCAAAACAGTGGGCCATCTCCAGAAAGCTCACTTGCTTGCCACAGCGTTTCCTAATGGCTTGTGCTGGGGATGAGTTTCAAGCAGGAGATGATGAAGGGAGGGTTCCAGAACTAAGATTTGAATGTAACTGGGCAATGGTGAGAAAAACCATTCTCATTACAGACCGTATAGTGCATTGTCTGGTGACTATTTACAACACTAAGTACTATATTGCTCTTGGTCAGAATTACACCCAAATCCCAATTTAGTCCCTGGAACTTTGTAAATGTTACCTAGGTATTTGTTGATGACTTAATCAAGAATGAATGATCTAAAGACATTGGTCTCCGGGGTTCCTTTACGAAACTGAGGAAAGATCAAGATGACGATTCGTTCTTATCCTATCTGTGCTGATCTGTTTTTTCATTGTTTTGATAATACCGGAGTGAAGTAATTTTAAAAGAGCTTATTGGGTATTGCTGCTCACACTCAAGGTATATCGCCCTCACCCTTAGTTAGTCCTCAAGAAACATCCGTGTGAACAGAACCTGTGGTATTCTTTTCAATCTCTTAAACGTCTCTCAGTCTAATCAAGTTGACAAGTTAGGATATAAACAAATCTTGTTTTAAAAGTAATTTTAGGGCTTCCTATTCTGCCGTAAGACCTGCCACCTTTGGGGCCTGTTTGCAGTCTTCTGATTCACTGTCTGGGATATCATATATATCTAGTGTAAGCCATGGCTAGTGTTGTCTAAACACATGTCCCCATGAGCAGATTCCATTCCTTTCACATGCAAAGAAAGTCTGATTTAAAGAAAAGCTTGTCATATCTTTATTTTTTTCCCTTTTGCTCATTTTAACGTCAATTTTTCCCTAGGTTGTCTGAGCCACTACTTGAAGGTGTCACCTACATTTGGGGTGGCCTGCCTATAGCAGCTAAAGCAATAGAGGAGTTTTGCAGCTGAGGGAGGTTCCCTACTTCTGAGAAGCTGACATGGAAACAGCCATCTCAGAGGTAAGTACCTAGACACACACACACACAACATGATGAAAGGAATTGAAGCAGACACTGGCAAGTGGGAAAATATACCATATTCATGGATTGAAAGAATTTATATTAACAGAAAGTTCATACTAGGACTGGGGAGATGGCTAACTGGATGAAAGTTCTTGCTGGGAAATCCTGACAACAGGAGTGGTAATCTCAGTGCACCTAAAGGTACTCAGAGCAGAGCCAGGAAGCTCTCTGGAAGCCCTGGGATATGCTAGCATGGTTGGTGTGGCAGTGAGGAGACCTCATCTCAAACAAGGTGGAGCGGCGGCGGCAAGGACTAATGCCTGAAGATTGTGCTCTGGCCTTCGCCTACAAACAGCAGCATGCACATTCTTGCACAACACACACACACACACACACACACACACACACACACACACACACACACACACACATTTCATATTATATTCTACAGAGTCAGTGTCATTCCTACCTAAAATTTACATGTTATTTTTCACAGAAGTGGAAAGAAATTCCAAAGTTTATGTGGGCTTTTCACGTGTCTAGCCTTTAGAATTGCGAGATGACATATTTATGTTGTTTAAAGCCTGGAAAATGCGTGTTTTCCTGTAACCCTTATCAGTCGTGGTCAGTCCATTCACGTACTTTTCAGAACTTCACTAAGGGAAAGCGATGAGAGCATACCTCCCAGGGTATGCTAACTGGGACAGAAAAGCAATGCTATAAACAGTTCCAGTGAGGCTAAAGAAGTTAATGTATTCGTTTATGCATGATCATCTCATGAATATTTATAAGCATATGTTTGACTATTATAAACATATCTATATATATACGCCCACACACATATACACACACGTGCGCACACACACACACACACACCTCTTACAAATATATACATATACATCATCCCGAGAGGTGTAAACAGAAGAGTGTGATATAGAATATAGGAGTGTCTAACCCATTTTTAAATGACACACTCTTTATGCAGGTTTTCCACATATAGTACTTTGTTGTTTTATTTGAAAAATGAAGTATTCTTGTAGTTTGTTGAGGGGAGGAGGGCATTGAGAGAGCATAGAGTTCTTGGGAGGAGTTGAATCCATAATCAGACAGGGCTGAGGCAATGATACAAAAACAGACCAGTGTTTCATCGTAAAGCAACTGTTGGCTATTAATTTTTCTCTAAGACCACAGAAAATTCTGGAAACTTTGTGGATTCTACTTCTGCTTAATCATTGCTAGTTTTGGAGCCAAGGATATAAAGAGATACCTTGCCTCTGGTGCCAGCTTCCAAGCCTATATCCCACTCCAATAACAATACTTTGAGAGGTACCTACCATGGAAACTCTCCTGCCACATCAATGCCCTTCGCTCCCATCAGGATAACTGAAGTTCAGTGGCAAAGTGTCCAGTGGCAACATTGTGTTCCATAAAGAATGTCTAGTCTTTGTATCATGATTTCTGTGTCACTATGGGCAGATTGTACAATAGAAACAACACACACACACACACACACGTCTTATTTCATAGCACGGTCTCAGAGAGATATCAGTCCATCACAGTTGGAAAGGCATGACTGATTTTGTAGCAGCAGCTACATACATGGTTGGAGGCTCTTTGAACATGGTGGACCAGAAAGCAGAGGGTATAGGGTAGAACTACGTTGAGGTAACCTTGGAAAGCCTTTTTCTACTGACAGATCTCCACTAGTCAGGAAATATGAATGCTCAAACTGTAAGAATCTCCATTTGCTCTTAAGATGAGCATTTTCACAGTCTAGCTAGATGGCCAACTGCTCATCACCAACTGCCATGGCTGCCCATCAATTCAATTTCAATTTTAGGGCAATAGGAGGTGAGAAGGGAGAGGAAAGGAAACGCCGGAATTTTTGTCACACTGGCCACGGTCACTGTCCAAGAACTTCACACTCAAACTATGGTATTGCCAAACTCAAAAGTATGGTAAGCAAAACTTCAAAATAATTGCTAGACACATTGGGGGCATTATCCCACTTTTATCTATACTTGTTTATGAAGTGCCAATATCTCAGCTTTGCAGGTGTAGGAAGTGAGAGATTGAGAGAGAGAGCTAGTGTTGGGACTGAGTCAGGGTCTGCAGGGCTCACTACAGCGACACTGCCTTCAGGTCTCATACAAAGCTTTCCCTCACGCCACCCTGTTCTTTCATTGACCTCTGACCTTCCGTCTCAGATTCCCTGCCTTCTCTGGTCAGGATCTCTCCCTCTGGATTTCCCTCTTCTGAGGGACTTCAAATCCAACCTCAGTCCCTAGTTCTGTGGCAAAAGTAGGATTGGTTTAACTCAAGTTGCTTTGTAGCGGGAATGGAGAGTCTCATGAGAAGTTTCGTAGGGCTCGACAGGAAACTGCACCATGAGAAAGTGAGCCTAGAAGTCTGCCAAGTACAGAGATCTTGCTGAGCTTCAGAGAACAGTCCTGGGTTGGAACTGAAATGTGGGGAGACAGCAAGAGCTAGGGTGTCACAAAGGATGAAGGTGGGGATCACCCAGGTAACACCTTCACCACCCCATCCCCTGCTGCCTTACCAGGGTTCAGCCTGTAGCTGCTGGTGGCCACAACACATGAGCCTCTTTTTTAAAAGCTTCAAGGCTCATCCAGTAGTCACAGACTCATTTTAGGTCATGTAACTGGTGTTATTCAGACTAGATAAACCAGAATGCAAAAAAAAAAAAAAAAAAAAGAAAAAAGAAAAAAAGAAAAAGAGAGTCAAGGAAATAACATTCACTATGAATAAGAGTTCCAGATTTGGGTCTGTGTGTCTGTCATCGTAGTATAAGACATAGTTCTTGGGGCTGGAGAGAGGTCTCTAGGTTAAGAATAATTACTGCTATTCCCAGGAACCCACGTTCAGTTCCCAACACCCATGTCAGATAGCTTACAACTTCCAGATCCAGGCAATCCAATACCTTCTTCTGGCCCTCTAAAGGTACAAACACACACACACACACACACACACACACACACACACACACACACACACAAATGCACACACAAAAATAAACCAGACAAATATAATTAGTAATGTTGCTATCAGCTTAAAATGTGGGGCATGGCTCAGTGGGTAAAGTGCTCAGTATGCAAATACAAGGACTTAAGATCAATGCCCAGACCCCTTGCAAAACAAGCCAGATTCAGATTGTAAGCTTAGCACTGAGAAGGCAGAGTCAGAAAGGCCCAGCCACTCTTGCTGACTCAATGAGCTGCAGGGCAACCAGAAATGCCATTCGAGGTTATCCCCTGGTTTCTACATGCATACAAATGCATATGAATACATATATGTAGCCACACATATACAGGGTCACACATACACTTAAAAAAAAAAAAGCTAAGCCCTTCTGGCTTAAACCTGAACTATGACATAGGACAGGAAGCCAGTTTAGTTGTTATGTTGAAAGTATTTTCTGCTTCTCCCAGATGACTGTGAGCTAATGAAGGCTGGGGTGCAGCTGGATATGAATGAATTAAGCAGCCTCCCTCCTGGAGATCTTCCACTTATAACCCTGTTTAGAAACAGAATATTAAAAAAAAAAAAAAAAAAAAAGGATGGCATACTTTAAAAGATTTTTTTTTTTTTTTGAGAGCAGTTGTTAGTTCAGAGCAACGCTGAGAAGTTGTGGAAATTTCCCATATGGCCCTTCATCCCATATATGCATAGCCTTCCTATTACCAACTTCCTCATCAGACTTAACACTGACCAGCCTATGTAGTGATACGGGGTTCTCTCTCCAAGTCCATCCTTTACACTGGGGTTTTTACGTGATGCCGTGTTTTCTGTGAGTCGGCCCAAATGTGTAAAGGCATGGTGCGGAGCCACAGCAACGTGTCTGAAGCATGTCCACCACCAGCGTCAGCTGTAATGAGACGCTTGGCAGAAGCCCCCGGAAGGAGAAGCCTTTGTTTTGGCTTGCAGTTTGAAGTCATTTCAGTCCATCACGAAGAGGAAGTCTCGGAGGCAGGAACTTGAAACAGCAAGTTACACTGTATCCAGTGGGGGGGGGGGGTGGTGCAGATGGCCGGCTCACTTCACTCAGTCTGGAATCCCAGCCCAGGGAATGGGGCTTTTCCACAGCCAGGGAGGGTCTTCCCACCTCCATTAGCCTAATCTGCAAAATGTCTTGCCAGCATGCCCAGAACCTTGTCTCCTTGGTCATGCCAGGTCCTGTCGAGTTGTCAGTCGACATTAACCATCACATTGTCCTGAAAGTCTTCCCCACTCTCCCTGTTCATTGTCCCCATCCCTAAACTCCTGTAAGTCAGTGATCATACAGTGTTCATATTCTCCCCTTCCAGGCATGCCATGGAATTAGAAGGACACAGTCCGCAGCCTTTTCAAATCAGCTTCTTCCCTGTAGGAACGTGCACGTGAAAGTCGGCAGTCTTTTCAGGCCTTGAAGTCCCAGTTCTTTGAAGCGCTGGATAACATTCTAGACGTGACATACCAGAGTTTGTCCATCACTGCTAATGAAGAACATCTCAGTTTCATCCAGTTTGGGGGCAATCATGAGTGAATCTGCTGTACAACTCTATTCAAGTTATTGTGTTGGACATAAAACTTCAACTCTCTTGCAAGAATGGCATCATATAATCATTGCCTTGTGTGATGACGATGTGTTTAGTTTTGTGAGAAACAACAACAACAAAAAAATTTGTTCCAAAGTGACTGTGCCAAATGGTATTACCTCCAGCTGAGCAGATGAGCTCTTCTACTCTATATTCTTGCCAAGATTTATTGGTGTGGGTATGCTGAAATTTGTTTGGCCATTCTGATTGGTGTGTGTAGCAGTATCTCTTTGTTGTTTTATTTCCCTAGTGACATATGATCTCTCTATCTCTGTGTGTGTGTGTGTCCGTGTATACACACACACACACACACACACACACACACACACACACACGTGTATACACACACACACACACACACACACACATATTCTTTGATGAGGAGCTTGTTAAGGTCTTTGGTTCATTTTTCAAGTAGACTTTCCATTTTATTTTGAGTTTTAAGTATGATCTTATATCTGGAGTGCTAATGTTCAGTATGTCATTTGAAAATATTTCATCTTCCTCTGTGATTTGTCTTTTAACTTTCTTCATAGAGTCTTTCATGGAGCAGAATTTTGGTGCTGATGATGTGTGGCCTATCAACATCTGGGCTGTGGGTTATACTTTCACTGAACCTGAAATTATCTGAATTTTTTCCTATTTATCTTCTAGTTTCCTAGTTTCATGCCTTATGTTTAAGTCTGTGGTCCACTTTTATTAAAATTTATACAGGACATAAAACTGATTCTCTCTCTCTCTCTCTCTCTCTCTCTCTCTCTCTCTCTCGACGGGGTTTCTCTGTGTAGCCCTGGCTGTCCTGAAACTCACTCTGTAGACCAGGCTGGCCTTGAATTCAGAAATCCACCTGCCTCTCCCTCCCAAGTGCACACACTACCACTGCCCTGCTTGTCCTTTAAAAAAAAAAAAAAAAACCAACTGATTCTCTAATCACATTTTGTGTGGGAATATCTGGCTGTTGACCACCAACTCCTTAAAAGACTCTTCCCTCCATCATATTATCTTTACTCCTTTTCAAAGATCATTAGCTTTCATTTGTGGTTCTATTTCTGGGATATATACTCAGTTACATTGATCTATTTGTCTATTCATTTGCCAATACCATACTGTATTGATTACTGTAGTCTTTGAGTAAATCTTTAAATTGATACTGCCAAGCTTCTAGTTATTCTCTCTCTCTCTCTCTCTCTCTCTCTGTGTGTGTGTGTGTGTGTGTGTGTGTGTGTGTGTGTATGAGAGAGAGAGAGACAGACAGACATCAGATATCTTGCATGTCAGATATCTACATTACAATTCAAACCAGTAGCAAAATTACAGTTATGAAGTTGCAACAGTAATATTTTTATGGTAGGGGATAGGGTCACCACAACATGAGAAACTGTTGTTGTGGGGGTCACAACATTAGGAAGATTGAGAACCACTGGACTTCGAACAAAAGTTTTGAGAAAGTGGGGACTTGATTTTCACAGAAAAAGGCAGAATCAGGTCTACTGAGCTAACATGATGTGGAAGTTTCTGGATATATCATGTAGTGCAGACTCATGTGGTGTTTTGAAGAGGCACGATGTGTAGGACACAAGATGTTTGGAGAGAGCATCACGAAGACTCCACAGACAGTGACAGTGACTTGAGTAGCTGGCTTTGCAATGCTTTGTTGGCCTCGTGTCTTCATCCTTCATCTTTGCTGATCCTCACTTGCTTCAGAGAAGCATGGAAGGGAACTTCTTCTGGCAACCAGGCTGGTCCTAGTTGCTCCGGCTGACTCATGCTGATTTGGCAGAGGCCTGGGTGTTTCTGCTGGATCGTGCTACCACTGCTGATTCGTGTTTGGTATCCTGACACTATTGGACTGGGTTGCTGGTATCCTGACAAACTGAGATTGCAATCGCCTTAAAGAGCTACGTCTAAACAGCCACATCCCCTCGTCCTATTTACCATCTTTTCTCCCCTACCTTGGACGGTGGGCTAGAAGTGGGGATCGAAGCATTTGAGAACCTTTATTAAATTAAGTTTTAAAAAGAAATCTAAGCCTACACTAACCTGCTGTCTTGAACATCCCTGGGGAGTGTGGCAGGGGTCGCCACAGGGGTCACCGCAGGGATCAATCCACAGTGCAGCAGCTATGGGTACCACCAATTAGTTACACATATTGTAGCAGAAATCAGTGGCATATTTTATGACCCAGGCCACTAGAACACTAGAATGAATGGTGACTTCAGAATCATAAACCCGTAGCTTTGCCACCTGCTTCATTTCTAACTCTATCTACTCACTTAAGTGTCTCTTTATACTTTCATATGAGGAATGGGGCTGACCAGTTGTTGCTTGTGTACGATACCTAATTTTGTGTACAATTTGGTTAAGCTACGGACTACCTGGGTAACTGGTAAAGCATTGTATTTGGTGTTTGTCTTACTTAGGGTTTTACTACTGTGAACAAACACCATGACCAAGGCAGCTGTTATAAGGACAACATTACATTGGTGCTAGCTTACAGGTCCAGAGGTTCAGTCCATTATCATCAAGGCGGAAACATGGTAGTATCCAGGCAGGCATGGGCGCAGGAGGAGCTGAGAGCTCTACATCTTTATCTGAAGGCTGCTAGCAGAATACTGAATTCCAGGCAGCTAGGATGAGGGTCTTAAAGCCTACACCCACAGTGACACACATACTCCACGGGAGGCCATATCTCCTAATAGTGCCATTCCCTGGGTCAAACATATACAAACTTTCAAAATGAATCTGGTAAAATGGGGTTTCTAGGAGAAATGAGAGGAGGTTCAATAAACTGAGCAAAGAATATCTCAACCCCTAGTGGGGATTCCACCAGCCAGTCCTTTAAAATTACCAGAACAAGTGGATGACGAAAGGGCGAATTCCTCCTGCCCACCACCTCTCCTTCTAGTCTTGGATGGCAGAGTCTAGGTCCTTGAGCCTCCAGACTGGAAATCATCTCCCCAGTTCCCTCTGATATCAGGCCTTGGAACTCATCCTACCAGCATTTCCCAGTTCTCCTTATTACATTCAGCAATTCTACTGTTACACTCCCAGAATTTTATTAGCCAATCAATCATGGTCACAACCTATCTATCTATCATCTACCTACCCACCCTTTCCATCTGCTCAGTTGTCATGAGGTCCACACCCTGGCAGGAAGACACAGCACCGTTGTGTCTGCTTACACAGGCTTTCGCCAGTGCTGCCTGGCTGGAGGAACAGCCCACGCTGTAAAACACTGAATGGCCAGCAAACACCGCAAGTGTGAGGAAGCCAAGACAACCACAGCTCCTTTCCTTGTTCTCCACCCTGTTAGCTCTTCGAGGAGAATGGCTTTGGGAGGGAACCTCACACAGTGCTCTAGACAGAGAAGGACAGGATCCTGAGCATGCATGCCAAGTGAATCTGATTGAGACTCTAGGCAGGAAGGAGTGGAGTCGCTGAGGAAAGCATGTGGCTCTTTCCTATCCAGGTAGTCGTGAGACCTGGTGCAGAAATCAGCTGACCCAGACTTGAGCCCTTATGGTCACAGGCTAAAGGGCAAAAAGCAGTACCGCCTGCAAACTTAAAATGAAAAAAAAAAAGTGAGTTCTGATCTGGGCAATATGCAAATACAGGTAGGAAGAGGGTGAACCCATATGTGTGCCACATCTGGGAGAATGGGGAGGATGCTACCATTAAAACTTCTTTCTGATTTTGCAGGATTAGAGGGTTCCTATTTCTCTGAGTGTGGTGGCACATGATGTCTTTCCAGGCCTTGGTAGGCAGAAGCAAGGAGATTAAGACTTTGATAACAGACTGGGCTATATGACCACATTCTGCCTGAAGGGGTGAGGGGATTAGGGGATTGAGGAGAGGAAGACAGACTGTACCTTTAAGGCCTGCCAGCTATTGCAAGTCTTTGGAGTAGGTACTGCCTGAATACTATAACCTTTTCCATAAAGACTCTGGACCATGAGACTTGTGCCAAATAATAGCCTCATATCTGGCTCTGTTCTTGAGGGAAAAGAATAGAGAAGGCAATGCCAGGTACAGGGAATGTTATTCTTGTGTTATCTGTCTGAGAAAATGCACAAATGTAGCCACAATCTCATTCCAGGGCTATGAACAGCAGAGGGAGATTTGGAAATCACATGAGCCACGAGGTACGGTTGCGCACACATACACATACACACGTACATACACACATGTACAAGAATGATAGAAGACATTGAACATGAGTGCTGGTATGGACTGGACCCCAGAAAACTGTGTTCCAGTCCAAATCTCCAATAGCTCACGCTGTGACCTTGCTTGGCAAGAATTAAGTGTAGCTTTTTGCTGATAGCATCGAGTGAGAACGACATTAGCATGAGACCTAATTCAACACTGTTAGTATCTATATGAGAAAGAAAAATGTGGACATAAACTCATGTGCATGAAGAGAGCACTGCGTGTTGGAAAATGCAAAGTTCAAGGTTATTCTCTGTAACTCCCAGCAATCATTAGGAGCTGGGGGGACAGGCAGAGAACCCAACCATCCCTCACAGCCATTAGAAGAAAACAGATAAGACCCTTTTAAGCTAAGGTATTGATCTCTTCCTAGCCTTAGATGGCAGAGTCTAGGTCCTTGAGCCTTCAGACTGGTGCTCAGAATGGTGAGACAGTACGACGCTCTTACTGTTGCTGCTTCTTTGCCTGTGGATACAGAATACATCCTGTATACAGAATGTGGATACAGAATATATCCTGTGATACATGGATACAGAAGGCCTAGCAGACAGGAATGTGACTTCCAGAAGAATTCCCCCAAGCTGACTTTGGTTCTAAAGGAGCCTGGAGCCAGCTTACTTCCCCATAAGGTCAATCAGGAGCCTGTTCTTTCTATTCCTTTTTTCTCCCTTCTGTCTGCTAGCCAGCCCTCAAAACTGGTCCTAGAGGATCTGGGGGTGCACGGTGACAAAAAGGTCAGAGTGAAGATGGTAGGAGGAGCCACATATAGCGATATCTGTTCCTGTATCCTGATTCCTGTCTGATAGATGGTACATGTGACAAGGAATATAAAACAAAACAAAACCAGTGCCTGTGGTTGCGTGATGGCGTGAATATGCTTGGTCCAGGGAGTGCCACTATTAGGAGGCGTGGCCTTGTTGGAGTAGGTGGTCACTGTGGGTGTGGGCTTAAGACCCTCATCCTAGCTGCCTGGAACTAGTCTTCCCATAGCAGCCTTCAGACGAAGATGTAGAACTCTCAGCTCCACCTGTACCATGCCTATCTGGACACTGCCATGCTCCCATCTCAGAAGCCGTAAGACAGCCTCAATTAAATGTTGTAAGAATTGCCTTGGTCATGGTGCCTGTTCACAGCAGTAAAACCTAAACTAATACAATTGGACATAACCACATCAAAATACAAACTTCTGAGGCCATAAAGGACATCTTTAGGGAACAATTGGGATATCAGAAGCACCTCCATCCTCCTCTCTTGAGCACTGATTTTTACTTAGAAGCCTTTTTGTTAGGAAATGGGGGGGGGACCCCGAGAAACCCTGTAAATCCGTGATCTTTAGGTTACTTAGTCATTGCTTCACTGTGATGAAAGGCTGTCAGTTTAAAGGAGGGTTTTCTTTTCTCACAGCTACGTTGAGTTCAGTGTGCTGTGAAGAGAAGGACATAGAGCATCTCCTCAAGCCACTAGGTAGGAAGAAGAGACAGAAGCCCAGCTCTGCTGGCTGCCGCCATTTCTTCTTTATTCAGTCCAGGCGCCAGCCCCAGGGATAAAACTGCCACACCTTCTGGGTGGGTCTTCCCATCTCGGTTAACTCTCTCTCTGGAAACACCCTTATGGCCACACTCGGGAATGTGCCTCACCAATCTCCTAAATCCAGCCACGTTGACAATGAAGAAGAGCCATCATGGCTGCCTAAAAACAATCTTTCAGTAAGGTCACCCTAGAGGGCAGAGCAGTTTGGCTGCTACGTGGGTTAATTTCATTGTTGCCATAATAAAATACCTGGAGAAACAAGTTAAAGGGAAGAATGTATTTCAGCTCACAGGTCCAGGGGATATAGCCCAACATGGCAGGGAAGTCACTGGGATAGCTAGTCACAGATGTGGCTTAGTGTCTGGCTCCTGCTTAGCTAGCTTTTCTATTCAGCATCTCCTACTTAGGGATGGTGCTGCTGCTTGTATTAATTATCAAGACACATACACCCTGTAGATATGCCCTGGGCCAAAGTCAGGAAACACACACACACACACACACACACACACACACACACAGAGCTGGACCATAGTCCATATTTAGAGTTAGCCTTTCTGCTTCAGTTAACCCAACCAAGATAATCTCACACAGACACGCCCAGATACTTGTTTCCTAGGTGACTCTGGAGCCCATCAATTTGACAATCCTTGTTAATCCCTTCTTGGTTGCCTTGAGTCTTTATAACACAAATTGCTCATGCAGAGCTCTGCAGTGTAGATCTAGTCTGCTCCACCCCTCAACACTATACCCAGGCCTTCCGAGGTCTGTGGCAAGTTTAGATACAGTGGGCAAGCTGAACCTTCTTTAGAGTATAGACAGGAGCATGGTGCTTGGTTCTCCTAAGACCCGGACCTGTCTTTGTAGCGGGTGGATGTTGGATTCCCCATAGGTCGAATCTAGGGTATACGATCGCTTCTGTAGTACCCTGGACACACACAGGATTTCTGGAAAGTCGACTAACCAAGGTCCAATTTTAAATGATGAGAAAACTGAAGCGTGACTTGAAAAATCATGCTGTGACCATCTTTGCCTTCCACCAAGGCAAATAAATTCTTGAAACGAGAAGTGTTTCCACATATTTTCCAGTCTCCGCATGGTTGCCCCTCTTTAGTCACACATTGCTATTAATATGACCCATGAGCAGCTGAAGTCAAGTTAGCATGAATGAACACGCCCCTTTGTAGCTGTATCTCAGGATGAACTTAGCTCTGATGTCCAAACTATTAGAGGAAGAGGGAAAAAATAAAAGCAGCTGGCACAATGCACTTTCCTCTACTTGCCTGTTTTATGCATGCATGTGTTAGGGGAAATGAATATGGTAGTTGAAGATCCAGAAAAACAGAATGGAAGGAAGGAAAGGAAGGAAGCAGGGAGGGAGGAGAAAGAGAGAGGGGGGAGAGAGGGGGAGAGAGGGAGCAAGAGGGAGAGAGAGAAACCAAAAAGAAAGAAAGAAAAAAAAGAAAGACCTGCGCACCTCCCCCCCAAAAAAAGCCTGAATCCTACCTGCTCGTAATTCACAAATCCACTTGGAGTGGAAAACCCTAGTCTGCCCCCCTGAAGGAACTGCACAAATGAATCACAGGATGAGATCTGGCTGGGTGCCTAGAAGCTGCTGAGGTCACAAAACTCATTACTGAGAAAATAAGCCTGGAGCCAGGTGCTCCTCTGATTGGCTTCACCGCGGAGCGCGGCGCTTCCCCCAGTCTTCCCCACTGTCCCACCTCTGCTGATTAAAAGCACTAAGTAATGCCTGAGTATGTGACTTCAGGAGTCTGGCAGAGACTCATCACGGACTCCTGCATGCAGGCGCATCCTCCTTTTAGCCTGGCTGCTTCTTGCTGTGTCTCGAGGTGCCTCGGCAGTTAATGGGAGGGATCTGCTCCAATTCCGGCTATTTTCGGCTCCTTTGCTTTTCTTAGCCACGGATTTCTTCTTCTAAATCCGCCCGACTGAATTGGACGCCGCCCAGAAGCTTATTCTTTAGAAATCACATTTGTGAGTCGAGGGTATATATTTGTCGTCACCAACCCACGCTCCAGCCACTTTCTGAGAAGTGCGGGGCCAGTCACGTGACAGCCATCAGTGTATTTGCGCCCTTTTTTTTTTTTTTAAATTCTGTTTAAAAACATAATCTGCATTACAAATTGCACCGATTCCTGTATGGAGTAAGTCACCATTCAATAAAAAGCACAAATGTGTGCCTGTCACATACAGCATAATAAACCGCAGCAAGTAAATACATCTTTTCTTAGTCCAAATCAGTCAGAAAATGATGTCTCTATTTTCTCCGTTAGGCACCAAGTTTGCAATCAGCTTTCTTCTTGATTCTCTCAGGCCAAGTTTGTACAGCTTTTAAGAGCATTAAGTAGCTGTGCTTTTACTCGCAACGTCTAGATACCTGCGGGCAGGAAGGCACTCTGGTTTCTCCACATCTCTCCTCCATCATCACGCACAGCCTCACCTCCAGCGTGCTCTCCTACTTGTCAGAGCGATTTGACATAGTGCTCTATGCTAGCTGGCTTTAATTATCAATTTGACCCAGCCCTGACTCACCCGAGCAGAAAGGCTTTAGGTTGGGGCTAACCCAGATCAGATGGGTCTGAGGACATACCTATGGAGAATTTTCTTGAGGATTGATGAATGCCAGAGGGGCCTGCTCACTGTGGGCAGCGCTGACCCTAAGCCCAGCCTGAGGTCCTAGGCTGTAAAAGAACGCTAGCTGTACATAAGCCAGCTTGCAGCGTTCCTCTGTGGTTTCTGCTTCAGACTCCAGCTTGAATCTCTACCCTAACTTCCTAAAGTGATTGACTGTGCCCTGGATGTAGAAACCAAATCGATATCTTTTCTCTCTAAATTGCTTTCTGTCCCAGTGTTTATCATGGCCTACAACAAGAAACTATAGATAAGACTACATCAGGAGGAGGTACTGCATCCTACCTGCCTGAGTGGGTGGGGTGCACAGCTTGTAAGGGAGTGTGGCCCAGAAAGGAAAACAGTTAGAATCGCCTTCTCACTCATATTAGATGCGCTGATCTTGGGGACCCTATTTAGCCTGTGAGACCCTTTGGCTCCCTTATCTACAAAATGAGGATAAATGACACCTTGTAAGATAGATGCTGTATCTTTAAGTGACAAGTGTGGTGTGTTGGTTTTGAGGTCCCTGCTCAATTAAGTGCTAACTGGTGGTGCTGGCATTCCTGTCACTAGTGACACAGAAAGGTAAACCTGCTGAGGTGTGTGAACTGTGGACAGGTTGCTAATGGCGACAATTGGGTTTGCTGCCACTCTGTGATCTCTGGATTTCATAGTAAAGTTGATCCTGTCATTCTTACCTCAGAAATAAAGAAGGGGCAGGTAGGAAGCCAGAGTAGTTGATGTTTGCATTCCCGGGTGAGGATGTCCTCACCACGCAAGCACGTGCATCTGAGTTTGCATTCTCAGAACCCACGTAAATATGCAAACTGCAGCACAAAACTGTAATCGCAGCACTCCTAGGAGGCCATGGGAGGTGGATATGAGAAAAAATATATCCCTCAAGGGAATAAAAGAAGGGGAATCCTGTCTCTGGATAGAAGATGAGGACCTGTGCCCGAGGTTGTTTTCTACCCTTCGTATACCGCCCTCCTCGACAACCTCCCTCCCCCACTTTACACAGCTGGATGTACATGAGAACATGCACAGAGATAAATAAAAGTTTGGATTCCTTTATCAAGAGCACCTAACCACTCCACTTACACTCAAACCATCGGCTTCCTTTCTGCCTCAGGATCTTTGATCTTCCCTGGGAAATTCTGCCTTCAGATCTTCATGCCTTGAGTATTTCTATTTATGGCCCAGATGCCCCCTCCATAGGAAGGTTTGACTGGGGTCGCCTACTTAACGCCGGCTTCAAATCCCAGCAAGACTCAACCCCTCCAGCATTTTTTACCCATCACCTTCAAGTAAGGTGAATTTCAGTGATGTGATGGTTAAGAACTTGAAATCAGGAATACCTAGCATCTATAAGTCTCTGGCTTCACTCGCCAGCACTGCATAAAAGGGCATGGTGGTGCAGGACTGTCACCAGCATTCCAGAGACGGAAGCAGGAGGATCAGATGATCAAAGTGCCATCCTGAGGTACACAATCAGTGTGATAGCATCCTGAGCTACAACAGTGGTTCTCAACCTTCCTAGGACTGCAGCCCTTTAATATAGTTCCTCATGCTATGGAGACCCCCAAGCCATAAAACTATTTCACTTCTACTTCCTATCTGTATCTTTGCTGCTGCTATGATTAGTAATATAAATATGTGATATACACCCTCTGTGAAAGGGCCATTCATAACCCACAGGTTGAGAATTGCTAAGCTACACGATATTTCGTCTCTGGGAGCAAGGAGAAAAATTATGTGGTCTGCGTTTAAGTTATGACCCTACCCTTACTGATGTGACTTAGGAGCTGGCTTGACTTCTCTCTTTATGTCTTTTCCATGTCTATATAAGATGGGGGTATTAATTTCTCTGATGGTATACCATTCCTGGGTGAGGGGTCAATAGCTCTAGTACACACATAGCAGGAAAGGCGACACCTGATGCAGAATGAATGTTCTGTGCATACTAACCAAGCCTCCAAGGTGAACTACAAGGGATACTTGGCTCTCTGATGTCATCTTGGCTTGTGTGTGCTTCTTGTCTCTCTTGTCTCCGGCAAGAGGAATGGCACACGGTGGGGAACCAATACACACACTGTTAACAGCTGAAAGAGTGACAGGGATGTGATGTGGGATAATGAGATGTGTTGATAGTGAGTCCCAAGTTCCCAGAGACTTTCTGTCTCTTCCCCATGGATTATGTGTCTTCTCTCGGCCCTTTCCCAAGTTCTCCCTTCCCTCTGACTCTGTCCCCGGGCCTCAAGCATAGCTTCTAACCAGGGCTCTCATGGGCCCTTGTGACTCAGGCATGCGACCTCATCAACTGTTCCAACTGAGAAGGGAAAAGAGGCCTCTGTGAACAACATGGAGAGCACCTTCAATTCTAAGCCTTCTCAGTTGAGGTGAGCAATGGGTTGACTGTAAAAACCAATGTCGCCATAAAGGTAGTGCAGTTGTAAAAGACAAGCAGGAAGTTGAGGGCGGGGGACTTTGGTTGAGGGTGTCTCGGTCAGCCACACGTACACACCAACACACTTATGCCCTCCAAACAAGCACACACTCATGCCATGCTCTTCCATAGCTAACACAAGTTGGTACACCCACTAGCTGTAACACTCAGACCCACAGAGGTTGGCTGGCTCTGTGGGCTTTCCAAGGCATGCAGCCCTGCCAACGGTCACAGTACCTCAGCCCTGTCTCTTTACCCAGACAAATACTCACACATCTGCCACCATTCCTCATTCATCCTGGTCTTAGGGCCTGCACCCTTGGGTGGTCTTGTCATCAAATTTCAGTGTGGTCAGACCAGAGGTGACATGTGTCCCTGCTCATCTGAAACAGCCCTAAACAGTGTTCCAGTTTAGATGTCACACGTCTTTGGCTACTTAGTTACACTGAGCTTCCATAGCTAGGAAGGGAGTGCAGAAGCCAGGAGTGTTATGTCTCCCATTCCTGGATGCCAGCCACCGATTCTTTTCAACACAACAGTGAGTGGATAATCCTGGGCTGCTCTGTTTCTAAAACTAGGGAAAAGGGATGAAAGAACATCAGCTTGCAAAGGTTATAGGGCAAGGTTGGAATGAAGATATGCTATAATAAAAATATAATGAGCTGTAACAAAGTAAAACAGGTCTCCTCCACTTCTGAAAGCCATGTACAGACGTGTGTGTGTGTGTGTGTGTGTGTGTGTGTGTGTGTGTTTTCCTGTTGAGAGCAGATATAACCACGAAAAGCTGTCTCTACAACAGATTCCCATCACAGCCCATGTGCCTGTTGAATTTCAATCAAAAGCACATTGCTGCGTGTTTATGCATTCTTCTGCAACAAATGGGCTTGGAAAATCTAATAACGCTATACACAAATGTGCCAGAGCAAATGCAGAGGCACACTGGGATGTAGCATGCCACGCATGAGCCCTTATGGAGAGTGTGTTCCCTGGGCAGTCCTACATTTGCACACCCATTTCATTGGCTCGTGTCTTTTTTGCATGTGTATGAGTATACATTTTTTTCACGAGTACATGCATGTTGGCATGTACGTGAGTGAATATGGAAGTCAAGCAAGCAGAGCATCCTCTGGAGACCCCTGCTTCTGCCTCCTGTGCCTAGGGGTTACATTTAACTCAGTATTTGTGTGTGTGTGTTGAGGATACAAAAGCCAGTCTTCCTGCTTCCGTGGTGAGTATTTTACCTGCTGAGCCATCTCCTCAGTGCCCACACTCACTGTGCTTGTCACCAGGTCCTGAAGATCTATTTAGTGACCTCCAAGGACCCTCCATCTGTCCTCAGGTCCTGAGTAAGATTCTAATTCTTTGAAGGAAGAAACAAGTTTTGTGTCTTTTTCTTGTTTCGCCTTCTACCCACTACATAAATGATAGATGAGAATTTTCTAAATGTAGATATTCACAGACTCGGGCTTGGGGTGGCTCAGCGTGTGTTCCTCAGTACTACGGATGCAGAACAGAATGAGGCAGAGACATTTAAAAGCTCAAGCAATTACGTGTCTTTTTCTTGTACACAGCAGAGAGAGAGGGAGAGAGGGAGAGAGAGAGAGAGAGAGAGAGAGCTCTTGCACATGTGGAGAGCATGAAGCAAGTGTGTGGGGAGCATAATAAGTTCAATAAATAATAGGCAAGTGCTTGATACATTTGAAAGTGCTTGGGGGAGGAGCAACCAGGGAAATAGCAGGGTCCACGTGATGTGAAGGGAAAAAAGAGAAAAAACGGTGAGAGTCTTAATTAAGAATTGGGGAGGGAGATAAATATAGAAGGCGACAGGAGGATACAATCACAGTAAAGACATCGGAAAAAGTCAGGAATCATATTATTAGCTGTGTCCCTAAAAGTACATCTATACCACATGTAAGTTTGTGTATGCATATACATGCATAATTTAAATAAAAATTTTTCCATCTAAGCTGATAATGTGCCCCTCCCCCAAAAGCAATAGACTATCTAATAAAAAAACCTTACCAGGCATGAGAAACCCCTTTTTGAATCATTGGTCAAGGATGTCCAAGAGGCTCCCAAAACATTATAGGCTATTGCTCTTGGCTGCCGCCCCTCCCCCAACCCTCCCACCAAAGAGTTGTTTCTCTCTGGTATTTTGTCGCAGCAACAGGAAGCTGTTTAATACACAAGAGGGGCCTGCCTTTTATGCTTTCTGTGTCAGGCAAGGTCTGTGTGTGTGTGAGCACGGCAGGAATGGGGGAGGTTGGGGAGTTAGGGAGGCTGGCTTGGAACAACATGTGAGACGTCAGGACCTTCTCACTCCCTGCTCTTCACAAGTTCTCCATATTGTGCATCTCCCAGAGTCCTCTGCTCTTGGTCCCTTGCTAAGAATTTTGGATTTTTGTCCCCATTTTTCCAGGAGCAGTTATGGCTGAGCCCCCCTTCTAGGATGAAGAGGCAAGAGAAAAGAAAGAGATACAAAGTTACACCCCGCACTTTTGTAGTGCAGGGTGTAACTTGGTATCTTAGTATAGATTTCATTTCTGGCTCCCCTACCAGGAGAAAAAGCCTTGTCTTTTCTTCCTCAGTATATGGATTCAGCTGAACGTGATTGCAGCCATCTTGAGTCATAACCTCCAGAACTGTCCCCAACTGACCCTGGTCATTTGCCATGAATGCTTTCCCAGCTCCCTATAAATAGGCAAGAGCATTAGAGTGGCATGTGGAGCTTTAGAACTGGACTCTGGTGCCTGGAATGTGCCCGAGTCTTTGATATTAGCTTAAGATAAACCAAGCACAAAATGGCCCCGATTGATACGTGCCCTCCCTGTGACCCAGTGGCAAGACCTGTTCAGTCTTGCTGCTCTCTGGGTCACGCTTCCACCAGAGGATCCCTGCTACCCCCCCCCCCCCACACACACACACAATGCAATAACTATGGTCTGTGTAGTCCTGGAGCTGTCTCTTCTTTAGTCTTGTGGCACTTTGGGGCTGGTTCTTTCATAGTGGGACCTAATTTCAGAATGCTTAGGATTTAAGTGGGTGTAATTGGGAGAGAAACAGATGGACAGACAGACAGACAGCCCTAGGTCTGCAGCCTTAGTGCCCCACCTTCTATGAGCCGCCAGAATAATGGAATTTCTCCCTCTGCCTGTGTGTGTTGCCTGTGATTAACCAGGAAGCTATGGATAGAAGCAATAGAAAATTCCCCACTCTGGTCATCATTCTGCTCATCCTCTCCACCATCTGTCTGCTTTACACACAGACATGAAAGAGCATGCCTACTCCTTCTGAAACCGGAAGCCAGTTTTTACAGCTTAAAACTGGAAGCGCTTTAGATGTCATAACACAAATTCTATTTTAGGCTCCATCTCTTTTCTCTCCTTTTCTTCCCTATCTTAAACCATCTTGACCATTGACCTGTAACTTATTTCCCACAGTCTAGGCTTTGTGAGTAAGGTCTCAGATTAGACTGTCAATGATAGTGTATCCTTCCAGTGAATGACACTGTGTCCTTCCAACCAGTAACAAACAGTGTAAACTTTCCTGAAATCTTCATGGCTAATGTCTTAAGTCAGGGTTCTTACTGCTGAGATGAAACACAAGTAACAGAGTAGGGGAGGAAAAGATTTATTCAGCTTACCCTTCCACATCACTGCTCATTATTGAAGGACATCAGGACAGGATCTCAAACAGGGCAAAATCCTAAATTCCGGAGCTGATGCAGAGGCCACGGAGGGGTGCTGCTTACTGGCTTGTTCCTCGTGGATTACTCAGCCTGCTTTCTCGGAGCACCTAGGACTACCACAATAGGCTGGGTCCTCCTACATCCGTTGCTAATTAAGAAAGAGCCCTACAGTCTTGCCTACAGCTGGTATTCTGGAGGCAATTTGTCAGTGGGGATTCCTCCTCTTAGATGGCTCTGTGTCAGGTTGACACAATACTTGCCGGAACAGCCATTACACTAAGCCTTCGATTCAAAATGGCAGTGTTAAGCTCTATGACATTTTTAAAAAAGAAATTTGTGTGTGTTGTATGTGTGGAGTGCAGGTGGAGGACAGAAGAAAACATTGCATCCCCTGGAGCTGAAGTTACAGGTTAGGAGCTGTCTGAAGTAAATGATGGGAAGAAACCTGGGGTTCTCTGAATGAGGGCTCCTAACTGCTGAGCCATCTTTCTAGCACCTCTATAACTCCTTTATTTATTCACTTTGAATCATTTTTAGAAGAGGTGTATCCTGTGTGTTGGTGACTTGTCCCACTTCTTTGGCAAAAGCACCTTAAGAAAGTGAGGGTTTATTTTGGTTTACAGTTCTAAGAGATAAGGTCCATCCTGGCAGGGAAGAAATGCTGGCAGATGCAGGAGGTAGGCTGGTTACAGTGTATCCACAATCGGGAAGCAGAGAGCAATGAATGCTATGCACAATCAGGAAGCAGAGATCCATGAATGCTATGCTCATCTGGATTTCTCCTTTTTTTTTTTTTTTAAGTCTTGGAAGACAGCTCATAGTAGCACCTTCAGGACAGATCTTATCTCTACTACCCTAGTCTAGGAACTGCCTCACAGTTGCACCAGGACGTTTGTCACCTATGGTGATTCCAAGTCCCATCAAGTTGACAATCATGGTTAACAATCGCCTTCTCTACCTACTGTTTGGTTAGCCTGTGGTATAGTGTCCCCTACAGATGAGTCTATTTAAGTGCTCAGTTCTTGATCCCTTACAAAATATTTTCACTGAAGCTCATATAGTTTTCATATTTTATCCAAAGTATTCACTTCAAATTGGTTCCTAAATCCTTTAGACATGAGTGCTGCAAGTCTTTGAGAATGGCCTTGCTATCTGATAGTGGGTAGGACAGAATGTTCCAGACATGTTTGGTGTACTTCCTATTCCAAACTCAAAATCAGTCATTTTTCCAAGAAACCTTGATACCCTTCAGTGGGGAATTCAGTATTATTTTAAAACCATTATCTAGCTGTTCTGGTATTGATTGCAAGGTTGGGCATTGTTTTTAGGACATTTTAATTGGTAGAGCATATATATATATATATATATATATATATATATATATATATATATATATAATAAATTCATACAGACTTAAATTTGAGGTTACTAAGTTTCAAATAACATTTTATACAGCGCATCACTATCTTCTTTCTGCACCAAGAATCCTGTTTCTTAAATACAGTGAAGTTGACAGAATAAACTAGTAAACCATAATTATTTGTTCTAACCACATGGTATGCATAACAGTCTCAGAAAAGGAGGCTAAATAAAGCTATCACCACCTTGCTGAAAACATTACTTAAAATCTCCCTAAAATTACTGAAAACATTTTTCACTTACTGAAAATATTTTTTAAATATTCCCAGGCTCACTCTTATCTTGATAGTTGCCTGAAGCTCACATCATTAGAGCCCACATCTTTCATACACTTTCATACCTCTCTTCCCCTTGAATATCACTTACTCTTGGTTATTGTTATTACCACCTTTCTTTTTTTTTAAATTAGGCTTGTAAGGATTTGTTTGATTTTTTAATTATGTGTATGTGTGAGTCTGTGGGAAGGTGGCATGGGGGCGGTGCACACGATTGTAGGTGCTAAGAAGTCCAAAGAAGGTGCTAGGTTCCCTGGAGCTGAAATTGCAGGCAGTTGTGAGCTGTCCACTGTGAATTCTGGGAACTAAACTCCATCCTCTGCAAGAACGGCATGCACTCTTAACCAACCAGGTATCTCTCTAGCTCCTTAATTAACCTATCAACCTAATGAGTTCCCTTGATGCATTTCCAGATACACATATTGTTCACCCTCCTCTGCCCACCCTTCCCCTGGTCTCCTACCCATGAGTCCCCTTCTTGCTCCTAATAGCCCCCTTATGCTTTCAGGTCATATGTGTTCTAGTACCCTCTAATAATCTCTAAACACTATTTAATTTTAATTACAAAACAAGAAAATTAATGTTAACAAGCTACTGTTGTCAATTTGTAGGTAAACTGCCTTTTTATCCAACCATCATTCTGGAGCTGACTCCTGAGGAAAAATATATGAACAATATTTCTCTACTTCCTACCTACATGGTTACAATTTGGTTATAGTTCTGTTTGAATGTTAGTTTAGCTGGATATAAAATCAATACCTCACATTTCCCTTTCTTTGAAAAAATAGTAATTTATTATAAAAGTCTTACAATGGTGTAATAGTTAAATTTAATAAATTGCATACCCTTTATAAAATGCATATCATTTGACTATCTGTACAAAGGATTTTTTTTCTTTTTTTAACCTAGTAGTTTTGATAGACTGTCTCAATATTGATTAGTCTAGGTTGGTATTCTAAAGTATACAGTGCAGTTTTTCAATATATCTTTTCAAAATAGTCTTTTATGATACTTCAAATGAGATATTTGAATGATAGTGATTTGGGTAATTATTAAAATAATACATGTAAAATAGCTTACACATTGACATATAATTATTACCCACTTTATGTTAGGTATAAGTAAAATATCACAATTCTCCTCCACCTGGAGAAATAAAGAAAAATTTCAGCCTCAGATTTCTAAGATTCTCATTGATCAATGGATGGACAAATTCAGTCAAGGCAATATTGTGTTCACTACTGTCAGAAGCTAAAATGTTCTCTCAGGAAGAAGAACTACAAAGACATGTTGCCTTTGATTCTTCAACTTTGGAGCCAGAACTTATCTGTAAGTTCATCCTGGGCCTAGAGTACACTTAGAACTCTAACCAAAATAGTCTTTGTGAGTAAGACATTGTCTCACTCACTACTCCATGTGGGGCTTGGAACTAGAATTGATTGTGACTATCTATAGGAACCATTGTGCTGTTTACCATCCACATTATATCTTTCTTAGAAAACTGAACAAAAGTCTGAAATGTCCCCTTGACCTTGACAAAGAGACCTCAGGGAGCAGATGTATCCTGGGATATGAACTCAAATGGTCCTAACTCCTATCGCAAAGCTCTCAACGTTCTCCTAGCAGCCATCATGTAGTTTCAGACACACTCTAGAACAGCAATATGTTGGCGGGGCCTGTTTCCCCAGCCTGCCTTGGAAATAGGCCATGCATTTGTTCCAAACACTTAACCTTCAGTTCCTCGTTGCCAAAATGAACAGTCCTTTCCAGAGGGTGCTTGACTTTGCGATAAAAATGCAGCCTCTTAATTGAAGTTGTATTAACGTTGGAGGAATCCATCCCACAGATGCCTGCCAGTGTTTGCCTGGTTCACTAGCTGCTTCAATCTAGTACAAAGAGCCCCCTTGAACTTCCCCTACCAGGGTGGATAGGTATGGAGGAGGCTGCTCAGCAGTCCACAGTCAGGCAACATTGTTGGCAGTCCCCAAAATTCAAGATTTACTCACAAGTGTGGGGTTGTCTCTTTCTGTAAAAGTCACTGAACCTTGCATAAAATGCTTGGAAGGCCCCGAAAACCAAATAAAGATATAAAATACATCCCAATCACTTTTTATATTGAAACAGTTAACAGAGAAACAAGTTAGAAACAAACAGGGAACAAAGTGGCAGGTCTCATTCCCTGAGTCTTTTTGAAAGATAGATAGAAAAGGGAGGTGAGGAGGAAAGAAAATAGTGTTAAAAATAAATAACAACAAAAGATTTCAGAATGGAATGAAACTCACACACTTATGGGCACAATGCTTATATGCATACATATAAAGAGATAGATAGATAGATAGATAGATAGAGAACTGTATCTACCTACAGTTAATTAAATACATACTTTATTACATATATTCAATGCATATATTCAATTGAATACAGTGTTAAATATGCATGCACATATGTATGTGTGTGAGTATGTATGTGTGAATACATATATGAAATAGAGAGAAAGGTAAAAAGAAAATATGCCTTCTATTCCCCTTCTCTTTCCTCTTCACAGCCCCTTTTGTCATTCCTGTTCACCTCAGACAGACACTGGTGGATCTTGGAAACCAATCTTAGGGCTCAGACCTGACTTCCATCAACAGTAGCCTCCTCTTGACAATCCAGTGGCCCAGCAAGTTTCTGTGTCATCTCAGATTTGGAAACGGGGGATAGAGGAGGTCCTAGAAAGAGCTATGTATCTCTGTGACAGGCAAGAGCTGAGGACCTCCTCCCCATCCTCTGAGAGTTAGAGCCATTGTTTCACTGTGCTACCACATGCTCCTCTGGGTGGAGATGGTTGCTTCTGGTAAGAATTGCTCTGGGGAGAGTGAAGAATGGGACCAGAAAAGAGGGCTCAGCATCAGATCTGAATGTGGAATTGTGGGAAGCTGGATCAGCACAACACTATCCCAGTCATTGTAGGTAGCAGCAGCTGTGTTGATGGTGACAAGTTTCAGATGTGGTGGGGTAAGTTCTGAGGTACCTGCACTTACTTGCCATAAAGTCCTCATTTGAGGATGACATAAATAGCAAAATGTATGATACCTGTATTGTGAGTAACTCCCGATGATAGTGACTGTTGTCGACTGCATAGGATTTGTATCATCTAGGAGCCAAGCCTCCTTGTCTAGGCATATCTTAGAGGAATTATACAGAGTAGGTTAGCCCTATCCTGTTACCATGCCTATGAGAGGTTTCCTTGATCAGGTTCACTGAAGTGAGAAGACTCACTCCCCCAAAAGGGTGGCCTCATTCCCTAGGCTTGTGAGCTGAGAATAAAGTCTGCTGCCCCAGCATTCACCTACAATGTAATCAGCAGCCACAGGGACTTTCCCACAGATGGAAACCTGCCCCCTTAAGTTGCCTCTCTCAGGGAATTTTATCACAATAATAGACAAAGTAACTAATGACATCATAACATCAACAGCTATTCCTTACCCAGAGATGCTTTCCATAAAGAGCCCTGCTTGAGTGCCCTAACTCCCTTAAAAGGCTAAGGTCTTGGTTGCTGTTTTTCAGAAGGGAACACATTACTGAAACTCAGAGATAGTAAATAGCTGGCAAATGGTCCCCAACACTGTAAGCCCGGACCCATGGCTTCACAAACCACTTTGCACTACCTAAGATATCTTACCCTCTGCCTACCCCAGAGCTAGGCAGGCTACAAAACCACTTGAGAACAGTGATGAAGACAGGAACAGATGCAAAGGAAATAGCCTATACTCAGGCAGGGTCCCCATGTTGTAACATTTAAAGAAGTAGCTACAGGTCATTTTCCCCATTTCCATTATGCTCAGATAATTAGAGGCAGGCATAAAAACCCAGTCTCTGCTTGCTTTCCATTTTGTGCACAGCTTTCACTGGAAGCTGAAGAATAGACCTGGCTGCAAATCTGAGGATTTCCTAAGTCCATTCAGAAATGATTTCCTCTACTAATTCCATTTGTAGAGACCAGGCAGTCACATAACCTGAGCAACTGCTAGATCTCCTCCATTTTGTGCTGTCACGTGCTTCTCTCTGGAATCATTGTACCAGCCCTCCCAGTCCCTGCTCAAAGTAAATGCTACTGAAAGAAATTAGTATGCCACAGGGGCTTCCACCAGTGACAAAGAAAGCATTACAGGTCACGTTACTGTACAAGCAAACCTCTAGTCCAGATATACGGTGTTTTTTAAAAGTCTTTAAAGATGGACCTTGGTAAGCTTTTCTTTGAGGAGAAATAAAGCATGAGTATAGGTTTGAAAACTGTGTTCACAATGGATTCAGTGGACGCCATTTTTCTCATACATGAACCCCCTGCATTCTGCGTTTACTACTAAGTGATTCATGTCACTTTGAGCTGCAGTTATCGCGTGAGATACTAATAACACGTCTATTTGTAGCTTGCATGAGGCTATCTAATTGCATTAAAATGGCGACAGTATTTATGCTCATTGAGCAGATGGAGAATAAGGTGTGCTTGTTAGTTGGTTTTGGCTTTGTTTTGTCTTTTGTTGTTGGCTTGTCATAAGCTTGGGTCACCCAGAGAGGGGGAACCTCAACAGAGAAAATGTTTCCATAAGATGAGGCTGTAGAGTTCCAGGACAGCCAGGGCTATACAGAGGAACCCTGTCTCGAAACCCCACCCCACCCCCCAAAAAATGAGGCTATAGGCAAATATGTGGGGTATTTCTTTAAGTAATGGTTGATAAGAGAAGGTCCATGGTAGGTGGTGCCACCCCATGGGCAGGGGCATCTGGACTGTACAACAAAACAGGCTGAGTGAGCCACGAAGGAGCAAGCCAGTGGGCAGCAGTTCTCAGTGGCCTCTGTTTCAGTTCCCGCCCCCAAGTCTCTGCCTTGGGTTCCTGCTCTGACTTCTCATCCCAGTGGCCTACGAGATGGAATACATGCTCTCCCCCCACAAGTGCTTTTGGCCATGGTGTTTAATCAGAGAAACAGCAAGTACGGTAAGCCACAGGAACAACACTCTGATAGTTAATGGACTACAACTGGGATTTTCAGCTCTGCCAAGGGAACCCTGAAGATCTAAATTCATAAGATGTTAGGATATGTCTTAGTCGGGTTTGTATTCCTGCACAAAACACCCTGACCAAGATATTCAGCTTACACTTCCATATTGCCGTTCATCATCAAAGGAAGCCAGGACAGGAACACACATAGGGTAGGAACCTGGAGGCAGGAGCTGATGCAGAGGCCATGGAGGGGTGTGGCTTACTGAATTGCTTCCCCTCCCCTGGCTTGCTCAGCCTGCTTTCTTATAAAACCCAGGACAACTAGCCCAGCCCAGGGATGGGACCACCCACAATGGGCTGGGCCTTCCAACCCTTGATCACTAACTGAGAAAATGCCTTCCAACTGGATCTCATGGAGGTATTTTCTCAAAGGAGGCTCCTTTCTCTGTGATAAGTCCAGCATGTGTCAAGTTGACACACAAAACCAGCCAGTATAATATAGCTATAACCTCTCTGATGTTCTCCACTTAAATGGACAAAGGTCAAATCACACTAAAATCCTCCAGGTCCCTAATGAAAGGACACTAGCTGGTGTTTTATCTGAATGTTAAAGAGAAGGCTATAAAATTCCTTTTCTTTTAGGACACCCATGTGCATGTAGACTGACACAACTATGTCCTTCACGCAATAAGGACAAGCTTTGAAATATTGAACTGGTAGATATGAGTTTTCTACAGGAAAACCACGTTGCCATGGTGAAAGCTTTCGCATCCGTTTTCCCTGGTTGCTTCATTTCTATCTTCCCTGTTTCCCAAAGGACTGCGGACAGCTGACTCTCACTGTTTAGTTAACAGAGTACCCAGTGAATTATTAATAACAGTCCTTTCACTCGAAGGCTGGGGATGATGCAAGCATTCTGGAGTTTTCTTAGTGCACCTTTAAAGTATCTCTCAAGGGATAAGAAGATGGCTCAGTTGGCAAAGTGCTTGCTGCGAGGACATGAGGACCAAAATTTGAGTCCCAGAACTACACTAAGAAATGCAGGAGTGGTGTTTCATGCTTGTAATCCCAGCACTGGGGAGGCAAAGATGCATGGATCCCTGAAGCTTGCTAGGCAGCTGGCCCAGCCCAACTGACAAACTCAAAGCCAATGAGAGACTCCATGTAAATAAGGTGGGTGGTACCTGAGGACAGATACCAGGGGTTGTCCTCTGAACTCCATATGCATAAAGCTGCACACAGAGGTGTCTTTCGAACTTCATGCTATCACTTCCAATATGCTAGCTCATGATAGGTGAACTTTTAAAAAATATAAACACTATTGTTTTTATAGAAAGGGCTAGCAATCTTTTTGCAGCCACAAATAATTCAAGGCAACATAAAAAGGCCTTATGGTAGCCAGTACGCAGAACAGTGTTTTAATGGTGGGTTTCTGTCCCCTGGCAGTTTCACAGGAGGGGGAAGAAGAAAGCAACGAGCTTGGCCTTCGTGTATAATAAAATTATTAACCCTAACCTTCAGGAGACAAAATTGAGACTAGGGAAACAAGGAACTGAGCATAATAAACTGGCTCTGTTGTATTAAGGTACACGCCCAGGTCAACCAGTCTCTGGGCTTCTCCCTTCGCCACAATGAGAGGTGCCTCCCTACCCCCATGAGATGATATGGTAACACACACCTGGCACCACGATGTCTTCATCTGTTTCAAAGATGGTCAAAGAAGCTGCGTAGCTTTCACTCAAGCCGAAGCCCAGCTAAGTCGTCATCTAAGGATAAGCCTGGGGGTAAGTGCGAGCTGCCTTGCTTTCCCTGTGAATGATCTGTTCCTTTTCAAACCTCCCAGATAAAAAAAAACGATGCGATTGCAGATAGCGTCATGGACAACATGGTTGATGAGTAGTTTCCCTGCAGTTCTGCGGTTGGTACGCATTAGCTGAATTGGCAGTTATTAGTTAGGACTGAAGAGGCCGTTGTGGGAGGGTTTGGCTGAGAAAAGATCTGGGCAGATGATCCAACACTTCAACAGGGCTGCATGCCAGAGTCCACTCCACCCCCACCCCTGACTAAGCAGAAGTTATAAAATTATTATTGGAGTTGTTAATTCATTTATTTAGAGAGAGTGTGTGTGAGTGTGGGGGGGGGGAGTGAGTGTGTGTGTGTGTGTGTGTGTGTGTGTTGATCAGAGAACAGCCTGTGAGAGTTGGCTCTCTCCTTCCACCATGTGAGTCCAGGGATTGAAGAGGTTTTTATTTTGTTTTTCCTTCCACACTGGAATTCATTCCAGCTCCGTGTAATTCAGATCCCACCAGTCTAGAGCATCTGCAGTGAATCCATACCTTTGTCTGTCTGTCTGTCCTACTTGTGTTGGTTACTTTTCTCACTCTTATGACAAAACAACACAAGGAACGATTAGTCTTGACTCACGGTTCGAGGGTCCAGTCCATCATAGTGGGGCAGGCCTGTCTGGCAGAAGGAACATGAGGCAGATGGTTCCATAGCGTCCTAAGTCGGGAGGCATACAGAGGTGAATACTGGTTCTCATCTGGTTTTCTCCTTTTTATTCTGCCAAGGACCTGGACCTATGGGGTGATATAAGGAAAGACCACCCTTCCTCAGTTAAACCTTCCTAGAAACATCCTTACAGACACACCAGAGGTGATTGTAAATCTAGCCAAACTTACAATGGACATTTACCATCACACCAAAGCACCAAGAGACATATCTGGGGAGCTCAGTGATCCCCTTGGAAAGAAGAATGTCAGCACGCAGACGTAGCTGCTTTAGTTAAGTTTTACCATGATGGCAGGCCATAGTGACAGACAAGAGAGGGAGGGAGGGTGGGAGAAAGTCCTGAGCAGAGGAGAATTGCCCATGAATACAAAGGAGAGCCAAGGAGACCGTTTAGAGGAGCCTCTTAACCTTGTTGAACATGCCTGCAGACAAAGCTGGAGAACAGAGGATATTTGTATTCTAGGACATGGACTCAGATCAACTTGGACAACTGCTTATTCTGTGCTCTGATCCTGAACCCATACTTCCTGGTTAGGGAGAATGTCCTTCGCATCAGAGGGAAACATCCTTGCGGATGTGTGCAGACGCTATGGCTGGCTCCCTAGCCCTCTCTTCTATTAGCAGACCCATACCTCTGGGGATTCGTCTACCATCTTCTTCCTGACTCTAGAGTGGATCTTCCTTAGCTTCAGACAATCATAGTTATCTTGTTCTCCTTGAGAGTGATTGTTTTAGGTATAGGTGTTTCTCCGTTCAGACTGAATGAGACTTTGGGAGAACTCCGGGTATGGCAAGAAGCTCTAGGAAAAAATATATATTTGTTTGTTTACAGAGGATCTCAAATGTCGCCCTGGATAGTCTAGTCATCATTAGGGAGCCCAAGGTGGCCTCAAACTTGAGGCCTCAGCTTCCTGCATACCAGGGTGAGAGGCATGTGCCATCACCCACAGATCAGTATCTTTTTAAATAGGACAAAGCTGACCTATTATATATGGTACCTCTTCTGGTACCTATTTTGATAGCAGTATCTAACTGTGATACCTACAAATGCACACCTTTGATGACAGTAAGGACTAAGCCAAGGGCAGACCTAACAGGGCAGAAAAGGCAGAATCTGGGCCTTCAGATGTTCAGCCATTGAGTTTACCACATCTGTCTTAGTCAGGGTTTCTATTCCTGCACAAACATCATGACCAAGAAGCAAGTTGGGGAGGAAAGGGTTTATTTGGCTTACACTTCCATACTGCTGTTCATCACCAAGGAAGTCAGGACTGGAACTCAAGCAGGTCAGAAGGCAGGAGCTGATGCAGAAGCCATGGAGGGATGTTCCTTACTGGCTTGCTTCCCCTGGCTTGCTCAGCCTGCTCTCTTATAGAACCCAAGGCTGCCAGCCCAGAGATGGTCCCACCCACAAGGGGCCCTTGATCACTAATTGAGAAAATACCTCACAGCTAGATCTCATGGAGGCATTTCCCCAACTGAAGCTCCTTTCTCTGTGATAACCCAGCTGTGTCAAGTTGACACAAACCTAGCCAGTACACACATCTGTCCAGAAACTTCTTGTTAGAAATGATTCAGAGGGTCGGGATATAGTTCACTGGTAGATCTCTTTCTGAGTCTTCATACACTCCTAGATTCAGTTCCCAGTATTGAAAAAGCAAAGGCAGAGACATGAGGGTATTTTGGTAAGAACTATGCTTTGAGTTTTGATCTTTTCCTAAACTAGAGGTGCATGGTGTCCTACCTGTTTGAGACATTGGGCAGGCCTAGCATGCAGCAGCTCCCAGCATGTCATCCTCAGGGACCTTCCTCCTTGACTTAAAGCATTTCTATTGCTTTAACTAATTCTTCATCGACAGACACCTATTTTGCCCACACCTAAAAGAAAAGAAAGCCAGCTCACTGAGGCATAATCGAATAGCATGTTCTATTCTCATACATCATGGGCGTCAGAGGTGCTGATAGGATATAACTTGTACGACAGAGAGAGATTCACAATGACACCAGAAGAGCATATTCCTGCCTTCTCAGCATTTTAGTACAGTTGTGGCTTTGAGATGACTGTTCTGCGGTCACAAGAAACCCATCTCGCAATAAGGTTTACCTTCCAGTCCAGTGGAAAGAAGCACCTAGAATCTGCTTCGTGGCTTCTACTTAATCCTCATTGCCCTCAACATGCCCCATGTCTACCTTCAACTCCAAAGCAGACAGGGCAGTATATATATATATATATATATATATATATATATATATATATATTGCTTAATATATATATTTTTTGCAGACAGGGCAGCATATATATATATATATATATATATATATATATATATATATATATTTTTATTTTTGCTTAATTGGGCCATCTGCCAAGTTCCGCCCCCTTAAGCTAACCAATGGGCTAATTTGGGTGTGCAATGTCCCCCATAGGCTCATGTGTTTGAATAGTTGGTTCCCAGTAGGTGACCCTGTTTTTGGAAGGTTGTGAAACCTTCTGGAAATGGAACCTCCGTTGGAGGAAGTGAGACGCTAGAAAATGGTCTTCGGATTTTATAGGCCAGCCCAGCTTCCTTTCTACTCTTTTTCCACCAAGATATGAGGAGGTGAAGATTCCAAGCCACAAGCTCCTACCACATGAAGCCACCCGCCTCCATTCCTCCTTCAGCGAGTCAAAATAAACCTCTTACATTGCTTCATATCAGGTATCTTTGGGTCACCATGATAGGAGAAGTAACTGGTATGTAATGATTTTACACTTACAAGACCACTCGAGCCCATCACCATGAAGAGCAACTTCAAATGGCCGCAGAGCACAGAGACGCATTGAAAGCCTCTTTCTGTAGTAAATCAAAACCTGAGTTCTGCTTTTCCCAGTATAGACTATCAGGTATTCTTAATCTCTTGAATATGCAAATTGACTAAGAGTCTTGTCTGTTAAATATTCATGAGACTCTGCCTTCTCTCAGGCAAAGCCTACATTCCTGACGCGTGGAGGGGAAGTGCGGTTCTCACGATTCCGTTCTGTTCAAACTTTCCACAGCTTCATTAGAAACAGATCCTTTAGTCCCTCGTGTTTCCTTTTTCTAATGTGGTGACAAAAGTTAAGACATAAGTAAAATGATTATTTTTCCAGTGAAGAATGGTTCCTCAAGAGTAATGAAATGAAAGAGAGAAATGAAAGGAATCTTGTGTTCTCTATAAGANGTTCTCACGATTCCGTTCTGTTCAAACTTTCCACAGCTTCATTAGAAACAGATCCTTTAGTCCCTCGTGTTTCCTTTTTCTAATGTGGTGACAAAAGTTAAGACATAAGTAAAATGATTATTTTTCCAGTGAAGAATGGTTCCTCAAGAGTAATGAAATGAAAGAGAGAAATGAAAGGAATCTTGTGTTCTCTATAAGAAAGTGTGGTGATAAAATAAAATTAGCACTATGATGTGCCAGCCATTAGGAGTGGGGAGAATATTTGAAGCCTCTAAGAGGACCAGGTGTGGTGGTGCATACCCCGTGATCTTGGCACTCTGGAGGCAAAGGCAGGAGAATTACGGTACATAGGAGTCCAGCCTGATCTAGGCAGCAAAATGTAGGCCAGCTAGGGCTACAGAGTGAGACTCTGGCTTAGAAAGCAAAGGAAGAAAAGAAGGAAGGAAGGAAGGAAGGAAGGAAGGAAGGAAGGAAGGAAGGAGAGAGGGAGGGAGGGAGGGAGGGAGAGAGGGAAGGAAGGAAGGAAGGAAGGAAGGAAGGAAGGAAGGAAGGAAGGAAGGAAGGAAGGAAGGAAGGAAGGAAGGAAGGAAGGAGGGAGGGAGGGAGGGAGGGAGGGAGGGAAGGAAGGAAGGAAGGAAGGAAGGAAGGAAGGAAGGAAAGAAAAGATGGAGAAAGGAAAGAAAAGAGAAGAGGAAAGGAGAGAAGCTTCAAACAACTCTCCCCTGTCTCTGAATGTCCTAAATTGATGACTGTGAACATGCGTGTCATGGGAATGTTAATTATCATGTAGATAGGCTGCTTGTAAATGTCACAGGCACAGGCTGGATTTGCCCTTCGCAAGTAGGATTTGCAGGTAATTACAGTGGCTGATCAAACAGCTCCACAGTAGGGAGGCAGTTCTGTCACCCAGGGGCCAAGCTCTACCCTGCACTTCCTAAAATGGGTACCAGCCACTGTAGGACACAAAGTCAAATGAGAATATTGTCCATGGTGACCATGGCAACAGTGACAAGCCATCATGTGTGCCACTTGTATTAATCGTGAGTCAGAATGGTTCGGCCTGTTGCACACATTCGCTAATTTCAATCTTAAGAACAGTTTCAAGACTGAGGGATGCTAAACTGATCTGCTGCCGTGATCCCCCATCATCAAAGACCTGCTCATCTAGAGGAGGTGAGGCACAGAAAAATGTTAAGGAGGTTTGGAAGTGATTATAAATAAGCAGAATGATCATATGTAATGGAGATGATCCCCTCTCTCTCTCTCTCTCTCTCTCTCTCTCTCTCTCTCTCTCTCTCTCTCTCCCTCCCTCCCTCCCTCCCTCCCTTCCTCTCAGGTTTCTAGCTTATTACTGCAGATGTATATATGCCCCAGTGGTAAATGCAATAACATTTTTGACACCCAAGCTAGAAGCTACCAAAAAAAAAGTGAATTTAAGACTTGATACTTTGGTTAAATAGCATAGCAGAGCTTCATGGCAAAGTGTCTAAGAGAGGGCATCACTTTCCTGCCTGTTCCAGATGGCTTCTTATGAGAAAATAAATTTAGTCTCTAGAACAAAAAAGGATTTATTAGAAAACACTTGGAAACACAAAGGGATTATGCTAACAGAGAAGATGCTTGTCTCTACACATGTTGGTAATTCATATTCATCTCATATTCAGGTTCATCTCCAAGTGGGCTGTGTGGAAGTATTTATATTTGCATAATAATGTTTACATAAATGATTTCCACTGTCGTCTGTACTCTGCTGAAGAGAAGTGGATATCTGAAGGAGGAGAGACATTAACCATAAGAACAACAGGGAAAATGCAAGTGACATAAAATAGCACAACCTCTGTACTGTGTGATGCTCAGAAAACGACAGTGAGACATGAAGCTTTGTCAGCCCTGGTTCACCAAGAGGTCATAATTTGAACTCGGTTCATTAATAAAGGAATGTCCAGTCTGGGGAAACTGTACTGGCAGGGAGTTTCAAATGGCATCTAGCAGGAAGAGACGGGGAAAGACTCTCAAAACATAACACTATGATTTCTGACAAAGATAATAATAGTTTTAAGGGGCTGGTGTGATGGCTCAGTGGTTAAGAGTTCCAACTGCTCTTCCGAAGGTCCTGAGTTCAAATCCCAGCAACCACATGGTGGCTTACAACCATCTGTAACAATATCTGACGCCCTCTTCTGGAGTGTCTGAAGACAGCTACAGTGTACTTACATATATAATAAAATAAATCTAAAATAATAATAATAATAATAATAATAATAATAATTTTAAGACAGAGCAGACTGGGGAGACAGTATGTGTGGTAATAGGCTGAGAGTGCCACACACTTGTAATCCTGGTCCTGGGGATGTGGAGAGAGGTCCATCTCTGAGGTTTGGTAGCCAACTAGCCTAGTGCACAAGATAGCTCAAAGAAGGTACATGATGTGATACTCAAGAAGAAGGAAGATCAAAATGTGGGCACGTCACCCCTTCCTAGAATTAAGAACAAAGCACACATTGAAAGAGTTAAAGGGAGCATTTGTGCAGCTCAATCCAAAGGATGGTCCCAACGACTGCGGCTGCCAGGGATCCATCCCACAATCAGTCACCAAACATAGACACTATATCATATGCCAGCAAGAT